>CAUYPK010155553.1:0-53176 GCA_963574355.1 Loris lydekkerianus
CGTTGGGTTGGAAGGATGGACGGAAGGAAGGACGCAAGGAAGGAAGGAAGGAAGAACGGAAAGACGGGCGGGAGGGAGGGAGGAAAAAAGGAAGGGAGAGGCACATTGCTCAGCATAGTTAGTGGCAGGAAGGACTAGAGATCTGAAAGGGACATCATTGTCTTCAATAATATTTAAATGTTCTATTTCTGAAATTCAGATGTGGAAATGCTTTTTTTTGATTTTTTGGTTTTTTGTTTTTTTTGGTTTTTATTTTTACCTTATGTGTCTTACACACTATTGTTGTTTTAAAAATGTTTTTCTTTCTTATCAAGGACTGTTACTAACAGATGCATTTTATGAAGCCTCATGTTCTAAGATACTAAAAAAATTCATAATTCATTAATTCGTTAGTCTTTTATCTTATTTCACAGATAGCCATTAAATGCTCCGTACTAGGTTCTAGGCCTAGAACAATCAAAGATAAGCGTTAGTATGTGGAGACTTGTAATTTTATTTGTCAATAATGAAATTTCAAGAGATCACAATAAACGTTTGAGCCAAGGGTTGTGTAGGGCGTGAGGAAGGCACAGGAAAGAAGGGAGAGGGAACTGACCCCGCTGAAGGCATGGCCACTATGACTCAGCCCTTTTGCAAAGGAGTTCCACAGAGGCGACATTTTTTCCTTTCCATCTGTCAGCAACAACCCTGTGAGGTACAGCTATCCTTGTAATAACAATAAGGAAAATAAACTCAAGGATATGAGAGAATTAAAACTCCCAAGCCTGCTGGTGGGATTGTCAACCCTGGAACGACGTTAATTTGTCATCACCGACAACTTGGAAGGTGCTTAATACTCCCAGCTCTGCAGGCTCACTCCTGAGCCTCTCGGTTCCAGACCAAGATTGACACAGGGATTCCACACCGGGCCTGGCACACCCCCAAATACCTGCTTCCCATACCTTCCTGCTCCTTCCTCTATCTTACTCACAAACTCAAGGCGTAGGAAAGTCCTTTAAAAACCATCTTAACCTTCCTGCCTTTGGACACAGAGGCCCAGCTGCGTTCATCATTTCGCTGGATACTCTCTCCTCCAACACAAGGGTATTGATTCTTTCCTGCTTCCACTACACAGTTTGACAAAACAATCATTTAATCTCCACTTGACACTTGGTATAAATACTGCAATTTCTGCAAAATGGGAGGTCACTTGATGTTTGGAATTAAATTAAAGGAGAGCCCTAGAAATGTGACTCCCTGTGTTCAATACTTGATGTGGGTCTGTGCATTCAATTGCAGGGTGAGTCAAGTTTGCAGTCATTAAGCCTTTTGAACGTGTATCGGCGTTGCCTTTAACTGCCAAACGAGAATACTGCATTTAATTGGAAATACTTTGCAGATTAAATGATGGGTATAGCATCTCACCTTGCCTGTCAGTGACTATCCCTGTGTGTGGCAGTAGCTGCAAAGCTCCAGGACACTCAACCAAAGGTTATTTCTCTCCTTGGCAGTACATGCCAGAGTAAAGCCTCATGGTCCCAAGTATAGGCATTTTGGAGGTGTTTGGCTCCTTTTGGAACCATGACTCCTAGACCTTGGGCCATCCTCTACTCAGTGTCTGATTATGTTGTGTTATGCTGGCGAGGTGTTTCCAGTATACATCATACAAGATACTGCAAAATTAGTCTGTCTTTATACTGGAAAATACTCTTGCCTTAGGGCCATTACACTTCAGCTCAGGATTTCATGGTGTGTCCAAGGGGATGGTGTAGTTCACTCTTACATCCCTTTAGATAAAATGTAAAGGAGTGTTGAACTACCCCAGGAATCCGAAGCAACAGAGACAGCAGGTCCAGACTCAATCCTAAGAGGATGCTGGAAATTAACGCTCCCATCCGATTGACAACTGCAGAGCAGACAGGATACTTTCACATCTCTCTTCAAAAAGCATTCTGTTTTTAGAATCTACCTTCCCACTTAACATAGCCACAGACCCCATTTCTGTTGGTGGTAAAATTCAACTGGAAAATTCAGTTTCAAATTGGGTTGATACTTTTTTACCGGTCTGACATATTCACTAGCAGGGACTAGTAATACAGAAATGGCCAGGTGCAGTGGCTCACACCTGTGATACTCACACTGTGGTCCTACTCCACAGTAGGTTGAGGAAGGAAGATCACTTGAACCTGCAGTGACCTATGATGTTACCACTCTACTCTTGTCCAGGAACCAGACTAAGCTCCTGTCTCAAAATAAAGTGGCCGAATTGGGGGCAGAGCTTCAAGTTTAATTCTACAAATGAGCATTTTTTAAGTTGGCTGGACTTGGATGAATTCTTTCGTGTATGTAGATCTTAGATTCCTCATCAAAGATACACTCATGTAGGGTTTTTCTGAGGATCCAGTGAAAAGACCCTTTATTTTAGCTTCCTACTCAGAGGATCTGTGTAGGATTCCGTAATGAGATATGTTTCCTCACCCCCAAATAGGCTTGTATACTCTACCGCTGAATCTTACGGAAGGCGACATATCTGAAAGCAGGATTGTTAGAAACTGAAAGAAAACATATGCTCACCCGTATGCATGGTGAAAGCACTTTGTAAACTGTAAAGTATAGTGTAAAGCACAGTGGAAGTTAGTTATTATTATTCAGGCATACGGCCAGGTGTCACACACACTCTGCAGTACGCGCGCCCTGTAGTCTGCTGTGAGCTGGCTGCAACTCTCACTTCCAAAGGGTGTCCCACCAAGGGACAGTGTGGGTGTGCCAGATACCCAGAGGTTAGCTTATAGCCGCTGGTGTAGATTTCTTTGGAGGCCTGGAAGCATATTGTAAAAAATGTCCCGCAATCTATCTGAATGGCAAGGAAAACAGAGCTTAATAAATGGATACAATTGGCCCTGTGATGTAACCCGGTTTCATTTATTTATTTTTTGGATGCATAATAGAGTGTAACCCCCTACCTACTACCCAGGAGGAATCAAGGAGAAATTTAAAGGCAAAGTTCTTCCAACTCATCAGCAAAATCACTGAGAAGGAGATACTTTTAGTGTCTTGGTAATTTACTTTTCCCATCAGATTCCATTTAGAGCAGTAGAACATCCCAGCAGACACTACCCTACTCGATTCAATGTATTTTTTTTTTTTTTTTTTTTTAAGTTTATGGCTGGGGCTGGATTTGAACCCGCCACCCCTGGCATATGGGGCCGGCACCCTACTCCTTGAGCCACAAGTGCTGTCCGATTAAATGTATTTTTTAAAGTAAAAGTGTTATCAGGAAAATATAACTTAACAAGCAAAGCCACATCTTAGATAATTTCCATGAGAGTGCTGATTCAATAGAAGGAAACACTTTAATGCCATAATAAATAACTAGTAAATAAATATAAAATGTTCGTGAAAGTATTATTGATTATGGTAAAAAAAAATTGATATCAAGACAAATGACTGGCATCGAGTATTGTTTTTACAATACTTATAATGTCAGATAATTCTAAGCTTCTCTTTAATCTTAGATGTCATTCTATCTAGGAAAAGAGAGTAAAAGATGTTACGTTTTGACAGATTTAGTGTTTACCAATGAAAAGCGAATGAACCTCCAAATTATTTTCATCAGTACAAAAGCTTTGACTGGAAAGTCCATGCCCCATCATTGCCTTTATTAGGCAGATTTCCAAGCAAGTTGAAAACTCTTTTAGAACTTTCTTTTTTTTTGAGACAGAATCTCACTCTGTCATCCTGGGTAGAGTGCTGTGGTGTCAGAACTCACAGCAACCTCATACTCCTGGGCTCATGTGATCCTCCTGCCTCAGTCTCCCAAGTAGCTGGGACTATAGGCACTCACCACTAAGCCCAGCTAATTTTTCTATTTTTAGTAGAGACGGGGTCTTGCTCTTGCTCTGCCTAGCTTTTACAATCTTCTTAAAATTGTTTTTAACACTCAAGCAGATCTCTAAATTTCCTTTCACTAAAACATTTGAATGAGTATAACATGTTGTATTAATACTAAATATGTCTCTTGTAGCTGGATTATATGGCATGACAATTTTACATTGCTCTTAAGAGATTTCTTTCATTTTATTTTGATTTTCTTTATGCAATATTAGCAACAAAAGCCCATGGTACTTTGCCTCATGTATGGAGCCTGCTCCATCTTCTGCACATAACCCCGTGTGTTAATCCCTTTTCCTTGTCAAGTAGCCATACATTGTTGGGAAGCAATTCTAAAAGAGAGCTGGACCACATGATGGTTTCCATTAGGGCCCAAAGACTCCCAGTCTCTACCTCCAGCAAATACCTCCACAGTTACTAGGGGGAAAGTCACCAGCACCTCCCTGACTAGCTCACTGCCTGGGCTCTCACAGCTGCCTCATCCTCCTGTGCCCCAGACCTTCCAGCTCACATGGTAGACACACAGGCTGCTGCTACCTGAGGCTGCCAAGCTACGTGCCCGAGACTCTGGCTTCTGTGGTCATTTCTAGGCTGGGTGGAGGCAGCAGGGGCCAGCAGGTGCTCAGGGAGCCAGGTGGAGCCACAGGCATGCAGCAACGTCAGCCACTCTGGGGCAACTTGGACCAACAGGAGGTGGGAGAGGGCAGCGCACGAGTGGAGAAAGCCCTTGCTTTTCCTCTCCCTCTCTGAGATGTCTGTGCCTTTAGTCTCCAACATCGTCCCTTGTGGTCCCTGAGAAGCAATGGGGCAGGTGCACTGCTCCGTCTGCTGCTCCTTTCTCCATGGCCTCGGACCTGCTGCTCCCAGTGAAGCCTCAGCCAGCCCCGTGCCTAAGCCTAGTGTTCAGGGAAGGCTTGCTTTGCTTGCCTATTTGTGTTTGCATTTATGGCTGTAACACCCCACACTTGAAAAGACCAGAGAGCCCACTGAGAAATGATAGGACTGTGCCCTGCAGCACTGGCTTCCAAGTGTGTCCCTGAAGGTCTCTTAGATGGGCAGTGTGCACCCTCAAACATGACACTTCTGTGCATTCTTACACAAAGTAAGGTGCCTGCTAGGATTTTACTCTGTTACTGTGCGTGTTTGGAAACCATGCCACTAACTACTTTTCCCAACACAGCAAACAGCAGCATCCAGAGTTCCATCTCCTCACTCTGCATGTGGCGTTCTGTATAAGTTTTTATCTATCAGCTAAAGATCAATAAGGAAAATCTAGAAAGCAAACTGATGTCCTGCCTATTATTTAAGAAATGAAATCTCGGTGCCACAAACATAGGTCAGCCAAGATTTGCAAGTGTGACTCCCCCTGGTTGGTTTAAAATATACTACACAGAAAGAATCACAGTTAGCTTTATTGTTTACCATTTTATTTTGCTACCCTGCACATGTTTAAAGGTATTATGCACTTGAACGTATGCAATAAAAGGCTAAAATATACCCAACTGATTGGTGAGCCTGATTTATATCCACCTAGCATTATTGAAAGTAAAAACTTTCAATGAGCATACTTTTTGTACTTCTAACAAAAATGCAACAAGTTGCATCGTTGGCAGCCTTTAAAGACAGTCATATAGAGTCTAGTGCAAACGTCTTTATGACAAAATGAATTTTTTTCTTCTGAGTAGATGTCTAGTAGTAGGATTGCAGGGTCAAATTGGAGATCTAATTTGAGTTTTTTGAGGGTTCTCTATATTTCTTCTCAAAGAGCCTGTGTTAGTTTGCAGTCCCACCAGCAGCCTGACAGTGACTTTACATCTTTTGTATTAACCTGGATGGACTTGAAACACATTCTTAGTAAAATATCACAAGAATGGAGAAGCAAGCATCCAATGTACTCAATTTTATTATGAACCCAGTAGATGAACTAACACAGGCCCTCATATGATAAAAACCTAATTCTATTTAAGTTGGGGGAGGTGGGGGGATGAGGGAGGAAGTGACGAGTGTGCTCCAACTTAAAGGGCACAACTTTGCATGGCAGGACACACCCACAAAAGGGACTCTACCTAAAAAATGCAAAAATTGTGACCTGGTTATTTGTACCCTCATAATAATCTGAAATTAAAAACAAAGGGAGTCTTATAGTCTTCATAATCATGAAGTTTAAGACAGAACTGGCACACCAGTTTTGCAGAAAGAACAACAATAAAGACTTTAAAATTGCCCTACAGACTTCAAGTAGCTCCCAGAAGAGCTATTTCACTCTGTTCGTAATTGGGAGGAATCAAAGTGTTTCCCCAAAGTATGGGTGGAATCTTTAAACCTGAAAAAACGTGTAAAGGTAGACTCCCCAGGAAGTGTGTGTAAACCACAATTTGAAGACTTAGTATGAAAAATTTATGGACTCCTCAATGCAGAATACAAATGTATACATACAGTAACTAAGAAAATGCCATAAAGGCTACTTTGAACAGTTTGATGAGAATATTTCAGATTGTATATGAAACCAGAACATTGTACCCCTTGATTGCACTAATGTTCACAGCTATGATTTAACAATAAAAAAAGAAAAAAGAAAAAAAATTATGGAAAATACCTCATTAATAATTGTATATTGATTATATGTTGAAATGGCATTTTGGAACTATTAGGTTAAGTTTAACAGATTGTTAAAATGAACATTACCCCAGTTTTTCCCCCTAAATTTAAAAACTGTAGCTATTGGAAATGTAAAATTTATGGGTTTAGCTCTAAACGTTTTTTTGTAGGCTAGAGTGCTTTAGGGCGTGTTTTCTGTTCCCTCTCTCTGGTTCTCATTCACCTGGCTTCATGTCCCAAATAAACCACCTGTGTGGGAACCCTGCATGGGGAAAACCCAAAATAAGGTAAATAATAACATCACCCACAATTGGAACAACAACTTGCATTTTCACTTTCTAATCATACATAGCAGGTGCAGAGAACAGTCCCTTCCTCCTAAAAAATACATGTGTATGTCTGCGTTTGTGTGTGTGCATGTATTCAATTACAAAAATATAATCAAAAGAAAATCTGTTCACTAGTGAGGAAGCTTTTTTTTTTTTCCACACTTTCAATAAAGTTGCAAAAACCTATATTATTATTATTAGACTTTAAAAACAGACAAGAGCTACTGTCCCCAGAACCACACATTTTAAGACAGAAATGAGCAAGCGCATTCCCCAGAAAGGATCAAAAAACGCTAACATCGTCCTACAGAATTTAATTAGCAACACAGGAAGAGTTACTGGACTCTAACAGGACTTAAATGATGACTGTGTTTCCCTAACACATACGTATGTGGACACAGGACTCAGCAGTTGCATTCAAATACATTAATTGTCAGATCCTCGGCCTTCTTATGTAGCATTTTGTGTTGTTTGCCAGAGATGTTTAAAGAAATGGTACCATACATATGCAAAGTCAGATCTTATTCCAGATGTCATATTATTGGGCTGTTTTGCCCAAGATGCTTCTAGATGGACTGTAGATATTTAGACATACGATCTTAGGGGAATATGCCTTTGTTTTAAAGTTCTGTACATGCAGCAAAAAGTGGGGTCAAATGTCAGTACTGCTAAGTCTGATGCCAGTAACTAACTTCCAAGCTTTCATGGGTTCTACAGAGTGTATGAATATCATCTTAGCTGTTGTCTTTTGCTGGAATTCACCCAGTTGTTTAGACAACTTTATTGCTTGAACACATCTTGGAATTGTTTTTGTTTGGACAAACCTTATTATTGGACCCAGAAATGCAGACCCAGTTTGCCAAGGATCGCAAGCAAGCTCACGGCCTCAACACTTACATTTTGAATTCTAATTATACTTTTTAAAAAATCACTCATTACATAAAATATACCACCTTTGTTTTTTGTTTTATTTTTATTGAAAATACAAATTTATTAAATTAAAAGACTTTATAAACAATGTCACAGTTAAATTAAAATGCTGTAAATAAACTTAAAAGTTATGTACATTACAGTTAAAGGAGTAAATTATCAAAAATATACTGTGACAAATATTTTGGACTTTAAGAGGAAATTTGATCAAGAAACAAATTTATGGAAAGCTTTCTGCAATTTTCTTTTTTTATTAAATCATAGCTGTGTACATTAATGCAATCATGGGGTACCATGTGCTGGTTTTATTTACAATTTGAAATGTTTTCATCAAACTGGTTAACATAGCCTTCGTGGCATTTTCTTAGTTGTTGTGTTAAGACATTTAGATATCTACAGATTTACTGAAATCTAGTAAATTTCACATGTACCCTTGATTTTTGCATCATTTCTATAGGCTCGTTACCAACTTTGTTTTTAAGTGCACAGTTTATTGGCATTAATAATACAATGCAGTTGATCACAAGAACGTTCTCATCTTGCAAAATGGAAACTCTATGGCCATCAAACAACAACTCCCCATTTCCCCTCTGTTTTTAAGTGCACAGTTTATTGGCATTAATAATACAATGCAGTTGATCACGAGAACATTCTCATCTTGCAAAATGGAAACTCTATGGCCATCAAACAACAACTCCCCATTTCCCCTCCCGCCAACCCTTGGTAACTGCCATTCTTCTTTCTGTTCCCATGAGTTTGACTGCTTTAAATACGTCACAAAAGTGGGGTCATATGGTGTTTGTGATTTTTACCACTGCCTTATCTCACTTTGATTACTGTCCTCAACATTCACTCATATTGTAGCATGTGACAAGATTTATTGTTTTAAAGCCCAAATAAGATTCCACTATTCTACTGGATGTGTGCAACACATTATCTTCATCCATTCGCCCCTCAATGATTATTTCTATTCTTGGCTATTGTGAATAATGCTGCCATAAACTGTTGTTGTGCAGCTCCTTGGGGTGAAACATCAAGGGCACAATGCAGAAAGTAAAATCTCACAGTCTGTTATTTTTAAAGAAATAACCAACGAGGCTTGGAGAGGTGAGCAGCTTCACATCCCAAGCAGGTAGCAAGGAAGTGCTGCCCAGAACAAAAACCTCAAGGGTTTTTTATTGAACCAAGAAAAATGTGTACTTGCAAGATGTAGGGAACATACAAAGTTAATTATAGATAGAAGGAAACAAAGAAGTTTTGACACATCAGTGAAATGAGGAAACAATGGAAAGAAAAACAGAAGAGATTATCATAAGATTATAAAGTAAAAAAGAAACGTTATAATACCTGGAGGTAAACTTTAGCTTCCCTATTCTATGCTGCTAATGTATATCTTAAACCATAAGCGATTTCAACCTTTGAAACTTTTCCAGCACGTGACCATAGATCTATGTCTGAACTGCTGAACATTCCTGACCCCCTGGTAGTGTCCTGCAGTTAATATGTTCAGTACAGAGCAGGGCTTCAGGATTCCATGCTGTTGCCAGCAGATCCTCTGGAATGTCAGCCTGCACTAAACTCTCTAACCCACAATAAAAAAAATGCAAATATCTCTTTAAGATTCCACTTTTGATTCTTTTAAATATATACCTGTTAGTGGGATATAGTGCTGGGCCACATGATTATCTATTTTTAATTTTTTGAGGACCCTCCATACTGATCTTCATAGGGGCTACACCATTTTTCATTCCCACCTTGTGTGAAGAAATGGCGCCATATATATGCAAAGGATTCCAATTTCTCCACATCCTCACCAACACTTAATGTTTTCTTTATTTCTTTTTTTTTAAATAGTTGCCATCCTAATAGGTATGAGATGATATGACATTGTAGTTTTGATTTGTATTTCTCTAATTATTAGTGCCATTGTGCAACTTTTTATATGCTTGCTGGCCATTTTCATGTGTATTCAAGTCTTTGCTTATTTTATATCAAGTTACTTGTTGTTACTACAAGTGAGGTTGTAGTCACCCTTCACATATTGTAGATATTACCACCATATCAATCATATAATTTGCTAATATTTACCCCATTTTGTAGATTTCTTTTTAATTCTGTTGATTTTTTTTTTTTTTTCCCTTGATGAGCAGGAGTTTTAGTAACTGTGATATAGTCTCTTTTGTTAATTTTTAGTTTTGTTGTCTGTACTTTGGTATTATGTCTAAGAAATCATTGTCAAGCTCAATGTTATGAAGATTTTTCCATATTTTTCTTCTAGAATGTTTTTCGGTTTTAGATCTTATTGATGTTTTTAATCCATTTTGAGTTAATTTTCATATGTGGTATGAGGTAAAATTTGACTTCATTCTTTTACCTGTGAAATTTGACTTCATTCTTCTCCAAAGTCATTTGTTGGAGAAACTATCCTTTTACCATGTGTTGTCTTAGCATCCGAGTCAAAGACCATTTGAACATATGCGTAAGAGTTTATTTTGGGGCTTTCTAACATTCTTGTCTATATGTCTGTCATTATAACTGTAACACACTGGTTTGATTACCAAAACTTTTTAGTAAGTTTTGAAATCAGAAAAGATGTGGCCTCCAAGTTTATCATTCTTTTCAAGATTGCTTTTGCTATTTGGAGTCCCTTTTGACTCCATATGAATTGTAATTTTTTAATTCTATTTCTACAAATAATGCCATTGAGATCCTGATAGTGCCTTCATTGAATCCGTAGATCCCTTTGAATAGTGTGGACGTTTTAACAGTATCAAGTCTTCCAAGCCATGAGCACAAGCCACCTTCTCATTTATTTGCATCGTCTTTAATTTCTTTCAACAATGTTTTATTGCTTTGAATATATAGAACTTTCACCTCCCTGGTTAACTTTTTTCTGCATATTTATTGTTTTTGATGCTATTGTAAGTGAGATTGTTTTCTTAATTTTCTTTTCTGATCCATCATTTTTAGTGTAGAGATATGCAACTGATTTTTTCATGTTGATTTTGTCACACATCACCTACAACTTCATTTATTACTTCTATCAGTTTTTTTTTTTTTAATATAGCATCTTTAAGGTTTTTTTTTTAACATATAAAATCAACAGTGGCATTTTTATGTCTCATTTTTATACTACTTAAATTGTTTCTATAGTCCCAGAAGTGACACTATTTCTGCTATGCAGAGTCCTGAAAAGACATCTGGATAATTGATTCATTATTTAAAAGATCATAGCAACAGGCCAAATGAGATTAGCACAAGCCAAAGCTGTTTGATGACTGAGGCTTCCACCCTCTCACTGGGACATTTCAGTAAGGAAGTAGAGCAGAGAGAATCGCTTCAGCTTGTGTGCCTGGCTGAGTCTCCCCAGTTGGCAATGATGGGCTTTTATTCACAGTGCAGGATCAGAAACATAAAATGTATTCAGAAAGTACCACTGGGAAAAAGGAAAGCAGAAACACTCTAGCTTCTTTGGCAGTCTCATCTATTCTGCCAGTCTCTGGTTAAAGTGAGCCAATTTTCTTCTCGCACTGGCTAATTATAGCTTGGCTTTTTCTAGACCTGCTTATGGATGTTTAACCCGCAGTATGGCTAGAATACTTGTGTCCATACTGCAGTATGGACAGAGAACTTCAGAAATCATCTTTCTGCCCTTATGCAAATTTAAACAGCCTCCAGAATAATTAATGCTACAATTTCAAGGTGATAAATATGACAAGCACCACTAGCCAACACAATAGGGTAGGAGATTGAAACAAAGATGATATTCCCAGCGTGGGAAGAACTTATTACTCTGAATAATTGAAAGAGTGCCTTAAGAAACTCACAGGAAATGAAATCCAGTATTGCCCATCTTGGGGTACTGAAATTAAAAGAAGATGTGGAAAAGTAGATGAAACAGGAAAAATCCCCAAAGTGTGAGGATGACCTAAATCATTGCTATCTGTCTTGTTTTCCCTTGGGGGTCGAATGTGGTGAGTGTAGACATCAAAAAGCTTAGGATGAGTTTAACTGGGAAGGAGAAAACAGGAAGTATTCTAGCATGAGCAGGGAGGAACCCAACTCTTCTTCCTGGTCTAAGGCTAGACCCATTTCCCAGCATCCCTTGCAGTTGAGCATCACATGACCATTTCCAGCAGAAGGAATGTGAACAGAAGTGTTGACTGATACCATAAAAACCTCCCAGTTGTGCTTCCTGTGATTCTTCCATTTCCATGGACTTGAGGCCACACACAGTGAGAACTTAAGAACTTCACACAAAACATGGTAGACCCTCCATGTGGGCTTGGGAAATAGCTGCCCTGGCTGCCATCAGTTGTACCTGTTTGATCTCTAAAGGAGTGAAGAATGAACGTCCATCCTGTTGGGGCCATTACACGTGTAGAGATTCTTTTGTTTTAGCAGCTAGAATTCCCTAACTAAGGCAGTATCTCTAGAACCTTGAATAAGACATTCTGTGTGTCTGAGACTCCACTTCCTCATCACAAAATAATCATATTAGTCCATCTCGAAGGAAACGAAGCAATGAAAATACTATGTTTTGGATGCCATAATTAGTATCATAAGCAGTTATATCATAATCATCTCACATAAAAGCAAAATTAGATAATCCTTGCCTAAATAGGCACTTGAGATTTTAAAACTATATTTCTTTGATTCTATAAACCAAATATGATATTATCATGTCTCAAAATTTATTTATTAACATCATCAAGGTGACAGCACTTGTGTTTGTTTGTTTTGTTTCAGTGTTTCCCTCCTCCCAACCCCCATCCATTTCTTAGTGGGACATAAAATAAAGGTGCAGCTTTCCATCTCTGGCATCTCGGAGTTGATGAAGTAGCAATGCTTCCTTGTGGAGTTCAGGATTGTAACTGCTTATACAGCCACTGTTTTTCCAGAATTAGACCACTCTTCTACTGAGTCTGCTAAGCTACATTACCCTAGAAAGCAAGAATGTTACATAGTCAAGGTCAAGGCAAGTTAAAGTAAAGCTCAATTGTTAATATTATTATAGTGTTGTCACTATTTTATAAGATCGGACAAGAGACTTTGCCTGAATATTGCATGACAATAGGATAGTCCAATTTTCCCCAAGCTAAGCACGGTATCCAAGGTTCAAAACTTACAATATAATGGTTTATGGAGAAGTTTAATTCTGTCCTAGTCATAACCGTATGGGCATAGGGAAATATCAAATAAAAAGAAATTGCAGTCATCTCCTAAACCTCCAATTAAACCATAATGGGACAATAATCAATCGCTATAAATCTTACTAAATGTATTTTATATGTCCTGGTGATGCATAGCACAATATTAACTACATAACAACTCAACAGATGGTTGATATCTGCTCTAAACATCATTTCTAGAAATTAAAATAAATGTGGAAAAACAAATGTGGTCCCAGCATCTAATCCCCCAGGTCAAATTAGCAGGATAATATTTTTTGAAGTGCATATGAAACCTTTTACTTCTTTTGCTTTTTCAAAGAACTCCTCTAAACTACTTGGAGCATATGGGAATGGAGCAGAAAGCAAGGTTCTTTGTTCAAACACGGTCCACATCTTGGAGACAGCTCAGGCCGATATTCAAAAATGAATTAAAGCAGGGATCTGCCAACTGTGGGCCCAGGCCAAATGTGGCCTGCCACCTGTTCCTAAAAAGTGTGTGAGCTAGTGATGAAAATGTTTGCATTTTTAAATGATTGAAAAAGTGTAAACAATAGTATTTTGGGACATGTGAATATTACATAAAAATCAAAGTTTAGGGTCCATAAATAAAACTTCATGGAAACACAGACACACTTGTTTTTTCATTGTCTCTGGTTGCTTTTGAGCTGCAATGAGGTCACTAAGTAGCTGAGACAGAAATCTTCTAGACCAAAAAGACAGACATGTTTATTGTCTGGTGATTTGCCAAAGAAGTTCACTGACTCCTGACTTAAGCCGCACTACTCCAAGGACCTGAAGCAGCACCACCATCACCTGGGAGGGGGGAACACAGAATCCCAGGTTCTGCTCTGAAACTGCTGAATTATAATCTGAATTCTAAGGAGGTCTTTAAGTGGTTCATAGAAGCATTAAAATGTGAAAAGTACTGCTCTAAAGAAAATGGATGCCTTATACAATAATCAAGAAAAAGATGTCAGTTTGAGAAAATGCAAACAAACAGATTCATAACTTGCAGCTGGCGCAAGAATGAAACCCCATCTCTATTAAAAATAGAAAAACTAGGGTGGCGCCTGTGGCTCATTGGGTAGGGCGCTGGCCCCATATATCAAGGATGGTCGGTTCAAACCCGGCCCCAGCCAAACTGCAACAAAAAATATCCAGGCGTTGTGGAGGGCTCCTGTAGTCCCAGCTACTCAGGAGGCTGAGGCAAGAGAATCGCCTAAGCCCAGGACTTGGAGGTTGTTGTGAGCTGTGTGATGTCATGGCACTCTACCGAGGCAATAGAGTGAGACTCTGTCTCTACAAAAAAAAAAAAAAAAAATAGGAAAACTAGCCAGGCATCATGGCAGGCACCATGATGTTTTCCCAGCTACAGGGGAGGCTGAGGCAAGAGGATTGCTTGAGCCCAAGAGTTTGAGGTTGCTGTGAGCGCTGATGCCACCCACTCTACTCAGCACAACAGACTGAGATTCATAAGAAGTTGTGAATAGAATAGTGTCTTTGTCTGCTTTCTGCTGCTTACCACAGAATACAGGCAGTCCCCGGGTTACAAACGAGATAGGTTCTGAAGGTTTATTCTTAAATTGAATTTGTATGTAAGTTGGAACAGGTGCATTTCCCTAGTACCTATACTCCATTCACAAGTGCGAGTTCTACGTCAGTCAGATGTCTGTCACTTGGGGACTGCCTGTATCTGAAACTGGGTAATTTATACAGAAGAGGAATTTATTTCCTATAGTTCTGGAGGCTGAGAAGTGCAGGGTCAAGGGTCTGCATCTGGTGACGGTCTTCTCACTGTGGGACATCATGTGGCCAGGTCTCCTCTCCTCTTCTTATAAACCCACCAGTTTTCCCTCCATGGTAACTCACCAGCCCACTAACCCATTAATCCTCAAGTCCACTGATGGATTAATTCATTCATCACAGGGCACAGCCACCATGACCCCCACACCTCTGAAAGGTCTCACCTCTCAACACCGACAAATTGAGGCCCACGTTTCCAAATATTCTAACCATAGCAGAGAATTAGAAGTAAACATGAAATGATGAGACATTAGTTTTCATGGGGCAAATATCTGAGAATATTTCATGTTTGACCCTAAACAACTACAAAATGTAAGGAGATGACAAGGACAGCCAGCTTGGTTTTCTAAAGTAGATGCTTATTTAATCAGACTAGTTTGCTATTCTTACTGTTTTTTTCATAATTGACCTTGTTGTTCCTTATTGTATGGATCTGAATCATTAGGCAAGAGCATTGTGTAGACTCAATTCATCTGTGCAAGAGAAGGCTGAAAGTTACAGGGGAATACATGATTTAAGGCTGCGTGCTCAAACAAAAAGGGCAGTTATATCCCTTCTGTGGCACAGGTGTCATAAGCAGTTAGTCAATCTACACCTATCAAATAAGCAATCTGTTGAGCTTTGCATGTGGACATTTTCAGCTGGCTATTTCTTTCATTATTATTGGACAATTACTTCTTAGAGATAACTGAGATAATTCCACATACTTGAGGATAACAGTTTAAACTTTTAACATTGTGCATGTGTTAGATTTAAACCCATGTGTCTTGTGATGGTGACCCGAGAAGTTCTTAGGAATTTCTTCTCTGGTTATTAATCATCGCTGAAGAGCTGACAAGGTGAGCTTTTACTTGGACGACTGTTAACTCATTCCCCCTGAAAGACGAGTCTGGGTTAGAAAGAATAACCTCAAAGAATTACTATTTACAAGGTTCATTTCTCACCAAAGCATGTATTTTCTGTTGATCGAGTTCACATCTAAATTAGGACCAGCAACTTCAAAAGGTTTAACCTTCAAAATATTGAGGATGTAACAGTTTGTAAAATATCATAACATCCAGTGAAATCTCCCAAGATAAAACAGTCATACTTATCAATCAGCTCCATTTACTTAGCTGTCATCAAAAGGATTTGCATAGAAATCAGTTGTCACGGGCTATTTACAAACTTAATCAATCATCTCTATGTTTCCCTAATTCGTGACATTGTGGTGATCTGTGCCCACACGGGGGTTTCAATTTCTACCAGCACCGTGGCCCCATCAGTTTAGGTTCACATCACTAGGGCCCCATTTACAACACGTTGCAATGAGTTTACCCTTTAATCATTCCTGCCCTTCATGATACCAAATGTCTATTAATCCACCTCTGGCTTAATACCCAGCCCTGCCTCATTCTGGGGATGGGGAGGGACTTGAATGCTCAGAATACTAATATTTGTTACTAACTGCAGGCATTTCCACTGCTATGCTAATGAAATTTCAGGGTGTCCCAAAGGTCACCCATGAAGTCATAGGGAAGATGGGAAATTATGGCTAAATGTACCTTTATTTATAAAGTATTCATCACAAAATTTTGTGAAGAGGTGGGAAATATATAGGGAATACTTTGTAAAATGCTGTAATGAATATTTTGTAAATAAAGGTACGTTTAGCTACAATTTCCCATTTTCTCTTTATAGGGAAAGAGAACCTTTGGAACCCCCCTTTGGAACCCCCTGTGTTGTGACATTGGTGGATATGAGTCATTCGATGGAGTAATCTTTATTAATAAAAGCATTCTGATTTTTATTTTAAACTTTCTTAGTTATTAATGCAATGCCTACACTAAATATAGGTTTTACAATAATAGTAATATTCACCGTTGGGTCCTCTCGATGATTAAAGAAAATACAACAGAAAAATGGATAGTCCAGGGTTTTGAACCAAGATGGAACCAGATGGATAATTGATTAGCAGTAAATCATATTCACCTAACAACTGGTCATGTGTTTGAAATGTGTCAATTTGGGTTTATTTAATACTCCCAGTGATAGAAACCAGTGCTGGCCAACTTAAGGAAAGAAACAGAGAAGATTTAAACACTGACATCATGAATAGCTCAGAAAGAATTAGGACCAGAAACTCACAAGGACAAAGCCATCTCCTGGCTCCAGGCAGCAAGGAGTGGTTGATAGCTTCATTGTCACACAGCTCCTGGATGAGTCAGCTCCAATCCCCTGCCTGCCTTCTGTAACAGCCAAAGTCCCTGAAGAGAAAATCCAGTGGCTCTAACATGGATTATGTGCTCACTCCTCTGTGCTGCGAAGTCCATTGTATCACAAAGTGCCTTCTAAGTTTGCATTCAACAGAGCCGAAGAAAATCCGCCCAGAAAAGTGAAGGTGCTGGTGTTGGAAGACGGCGAGTGGATGGTATGTGATCACAATCAAAAACTCCCACCAGCTTGTTTGCCTTTCCACTATGCAAAAATACCCTCTTCAGATGCAGGTTTTCAAAAGTATCCTCTGCCTCATGCATTAGAACAACTTCATGTACAGTGAATCCTTCATCACGTCTCCTTGGGTCGAGATAACCACAGCCTGGCCTTGGAGCTCGCCCACGTGGACATGTCTGTCTGGCCTCTGGTGGTGTTTGGTACTGTGTTGGTGTTCAACAACAGAGGTACTAAGCGACACGTTTACCACCACAGCCAGCGCACTGGTGACTAGGAGGAAAGGACACCCGAATAAAGGAATAATCACAGACTTCGTACGGTCCTTTCCCCTGCACCCTTCACTGCCTACAGGCAACTCTTCTTTGCGTGCTGGTCTTTACCTGGTGGGATGAAACCAGTGTAAGGTTAGACCATTATGCATGGGGAGAAAGGAAGCCAGCCCCTGGGACCCTTCTGTCCCCTTCTCTATCTCCCTATGGAACAACCCCATCTCCCCTTGAGTGTCCGAGTTGGTGACTCCAGACATGACAAGCCCCCATTTGCGAACATGCATGTCTCCACTTTGTAGCCAGGACTGCACATAAACGTGTGTCCACTTTAGGGCCTTTTCATCACCGGTGGTGCAATGTCCAGTCAGCTGAGCTCGGAGTCAACTAAAAGGAAAACAGGTTCTGAATGAGTCGTTAGAGATAGTCATGAGGGAGCAGTGGGAGGAAGAAATGAGAGAGAATGATACATGAGTATCTTGAGCTCTCCCAAAACACTGTGCTTTTACCTAAAACTCCATAACTGATTCTTACCTTAGTTTTAAGGAATATTTAGTCTTATTTTAGTTTTGTATCTATGTGTTCTGCATATTATAGCATAAAACTTTTACTTTGCACAAAAATGTTACAAATTCTTCTCCAAGGCTCTTTCTTGGTTTTGTAAGGAACAGTCTCCTAATATGATTATAATATTCCTTTTCACGTGGCACTTAGGCAAGGAATTGTTGTTCTGCGTTACTGATGTCCTGACAGCTGTGTGTGAGAGAAAAATAATGTATTTTTGGATGGTAAATGTGCATATAGTGTTGATGAAATAATTGCAATAAATCCAATAAAGTGATTTGAGTACAAAAAGCAAAAGTGTCTGTGCTCAGGCTGAATACAGTGATTATTTTGGATTTTGCTGTGCGTCTAAAGAAAGGAAGAATAAGGATTTAAACTATGAAAAATTTATAATAAAGGAAACCATAAGCCTGTGGATTTAGATGTGATTATTGCAGAGGGTAATACAGAAACAGTGTAATAGGACAAAACCAATCACCTGTTTATGACTACAGGCTGTGGTGAGCAAGAAAACAGAGAATATTTGTGCTTTGCAAGGCTCATAAACCAGGAAATGCTATGAATTCATGGGTGCAGGCTGTGAGTTAGCTGACGGAACCTACTAGAAAGGCTCTCAGGGGGTACCTAGAATTCTTGATTTTTGGTGTAGCACAATAGCATTCTTCATTTTATAGCAGTGTTCACAGTTTGCTTATTTACTGGTAAACAAGTTTATCTATTTTGGGATAGCATTCTGTTTATAAATAAACCATAAAAATCATAAAATCAATAAAAAGAGGAATGGCAAGAGAAATTTGGACGCAAAACAGAGGTAACAAATTAAGGCAAATTTTTCTTTTGACATGTGTTTTTATTACAGAGAGCGAATATGACCATTTGTCGTGAATGAAAGTATTCCCCAGGTGATATTCGGGCAAGATAAAGTTAAACATTAAAATCATTAGCAGAAGTGGAGAGCAAAAATGGATCATTCTCTCAGAGAGTTCTGGGACAATTTGAAGAAAACTAATATTTGCCTTATGGGAATTCCTGAAGCCAGTGTACTACCAAGTACTCAGGCAAGATAAAGTTGAACATTAAAATCATGAGCAGTATTTTGTGCCTAAAAGAGAGAGGCCTTTGCTTTAAATGTTTGTTCAGTGTTTGATTTATAATTTCTACTTTTCACATCAGAACAGTATCGTGTCTGCATGAAATGCCTTAATATTCAGTCCCGAGCTGTTACTGTCATCTCCTAGCATACAAGAAGTGTATCAATTTAAGTTTCTCGGTAAACAGCTAGTTGAACAGCATATACTTGGACATGGGGGCAGAGGGAAATTTTTTGATGAACTTTCTGATTCATTCCTTGATTTCTCCCTCAAGCCATTCGCACAGTCCAACTCATAGTTGATGTTCTGAATACACATATATGTTGTATGTATAATTTGCACTTGTGTCCCCATTAGAAGGCCTTCACTCGCAAATGTATCATGTGTAGAAAGTCTAGATTGCTGTAATTCAGGCTTCCTCAGCTTTGGCCCTCCTGACCTTTGGGGCCAGATCCTCCTGTATGGCCAAGGGCTGTCCTGTGTAGTGTAGAAAGTTGAGCAACATCGCTGGGCCTCTACCCACTAGATACAAGTAACACCCTGCCACCCACTCATAGCAGCCAAAAAACGTCCCCAGACATTGCCAAATACCTCTTGAGACAAAAATCCTCCATCTTCAGAACTGTCCTAATTGAAGTTAAACAAAAATCTAGAAACACCATTGCCAGAGTTTGGCAGAGACAGGCAGAGAAAGATATGGAAAGAGATGAAAAGTGCTCTTTCTTTTCATTCTATTTGCCTTACACTATCTAAAGTACTATCGTTTTTTATTGTTATTCTTGCTATTAATAGTTTTCGTTATCTTGCACAGTCCCTGTGTAGCTGACACGCATTTTTGTAGCACTTTTATTTCTGAAGGTAGAAGTAAGAGGGCTCCATTTTTCTCTATGAGGAAGGAAACAAAATTCAGAGAGTCTCAAAATCTCAGGGCCTCTCAAAATCACATGTGCACACACGTCACCTGGTGTCTACCTTAAATTCCAGCTCTGGTTCTAATGCAAACAATCTGCAGTGGAGCTGAGACTGGGCATTCCAAAGGAGGGCCCCAGAGCTCTACTTTGAGGAGGTGGGACTGGGAATCTTATGGATGCTTTTACAGCTGGAAAACAGCAGAGTCAGAATTTGAACCCAGGTCTGTGTCACATGGGAGTCAGACTGACTCTTCATGAAATTCTCTGCCAAGGAGTTAGCTTTACTTTTCCTTGAACAGCCTTAGGCTCCATTATTTTATCTCCATCATTCCTTTTTGTTTGTTTTATTTTTGGAGACAGTCTCATTCTGTTGCCCTGGGTAAAGTGCTGCAGCGTTGCAGCTCACTGCAACCTCAAACTCTTGGGCTTGAGCAATCCTCTTGCCTCAGCTGGGACTACCGGCAAGGCATGTACCACCACACCTGGCTAGTTATTTTCTATTTAGGAGAGATGGAGTTTCACTTTTGCTCTTGCTGGTCTCAAACTGCTGATCTCAAGCAATCCACCTGCCTCAGCCTCCCAGAGTGCTAGGATTACAGGTGTGAGCTACTCCGCCAGCCTTATCTCCACCTTTCTGATTACCTACAAAGCTTTCAGCTTCAGGACTGATAAAAGATAACATGGGTGTGGTAAGTTTAAGTAAATTAACAATAGATACAAAATAATAACTCTATTATGCTTAACACTTTTTACCCATCCATCGGGCAAGCCCTGATTGCAACACTTTCTCCAAGACAGTGAGTAGAAGCTTGAATTCACAGATGAAAGGATACATTCCCTTCACTCTTAAAGTTCAAGTTGAATTGAGGATGTTGAAGCATACACAGATAATTATGAAACAACACCCTCAATATGTCTTGAAGGCTTGAATATGGGAAGTATCAGAGCATTAAAAAGAGGGATTAGGATTGCTTGTTAGGTCGGGGTCAGCACAGATGGAGACTGATGCTGTCCCATCTCATCTAAGATAAACCCCCAAATGAAAGCTTCCGGACCCAAACACAAAAATCATTCTAGGGTGCTGCCAGTGGTTCTCAGCCTTTGGGTCGCAATCCACAGGAACTATATTAAAGGGCCGCGACATTAGGAAGGTTGAGAACCACTGAGCTAGATGAAAGGAAGGCGGAGATCCAACTCGTGTGATCAAAGTAAAGTGGCTTTTAGTCCTCCTGGCGTGCAGGTGGGGTGAGATTCCTGACTAGGGAGAAATGCACACGTGGGCTATGGGGGACAGGGATTTAAAGGGTGAGGGCTGCCAGGATTGGTCTGTCCATAGCTTTACCTGGGCAGGTAGGTGGGACAGGGTTAGGGAGGCCTGGATTGGTCCGTTCACTATGTCCTGGGAGGGACATGCTTCCCAGGCAAGGGATCCTTCCTGGGTGGGGCTGTAACTTGATTCTGTCACCAACTCAGTCTTGTCTCCTTGAATTCTGTAGCTGTGACAGTGCAGGGCCACTATTTTTAAAGATTGGTTCCCTGTTCTTTGAGCAAGCTTGTCTGGGTTTTGGCTAACAAGGAGGAGGTGACATAAGCTCACCCTGGAGCGGGATGTGATCACAGTGGGACAAGCAGAAAGCTGTACTTCAAAATCACCTTTTGGGGTTTTCATAGCTCTTCACCATAAGAAAAAAGGAAACTGCAATTCCCATCAGCCCCTATTCTCTTTCTGGCAGTTATTAACATAATCGGCTTCTCCTTGGCTTCTGCACATTTTTGCCTGTGTCTTCCAAAACCTTCCAAGCACCCCACACCCTACTAAGCTACCATTTCTCTTTTTTTTTTTTGAGACAGAGTCTCAAGCTGTCACCCTCGGTGGAATACCATGGGCATCACAGCTCACAGCAACCTCCAACTCTTGGGCTTAAGCGATTCTCCTGCCTCAGCCTCCCAAGTAGCTGAGACTACAGGCGCCCGCCACAACACTCGGCTATTAGGTTGTTGCTGTGGCAGTTGTCATTGTTGTTTTTTGGCTGGCTGGGGCTGGGTTCAAGCTGCCAGCCCTGGTGTATGTGGCCAGCTACCCCACCCACAGAGCTACAGGCACGGCCCCCTGAGCTACCATTTCTTAATGTTTACACTCATCCTGGCATGCTCGCACAAATAGGACTTTAAACATCTTTCTCACTTGCTAGTGCTTTTGATATAGTTGTGTTTACTTTTGTTTTTACTCAGGTTATGGAGTTCAAAAAGTTTTGAGAAAAATATTCGCAGTATATCATCCCACAAGCCCTGATGTTTTTAGACGTGTTGCTAGATGTGTTTTCAGGAGTGTATAATCACGTTCTAGTAAAACAAACAAACAACAAAAACCTTGTACTATCCCTTAGAGTATCCACGTGCTCCAACATCTATTTTCCTGCAATAAAACTAATACAATCTTCATTTCACCTTATTTCTCCCTGGAACTATAAGTCCCTGTCTCCCTCACTTCACAGCCAAATTTCATAAAATATTAAACTATGATTACCGTGTTCTCTTTGTAACATGCACGTTCGGCTTTTATTCCAACCACTGCAATGAAACAGCTTTTCCCAGTAACATCTCTGTAATTCAATTTAACAGACTAAAAAAAAAACCAAAAAACACCTAGACACAGTCTATACATCCCTCAACTGGGGAACGAATAAACAATCGGACTGCAGCCCTTTGGTGGAGTATGACTCAGCAGTGGAAAGCAATGAAACATTGATCATGCAACGGTGTAGACTTACTCCCATGCCTTAGGCTGAGTGAAAGAAGATAAATCTCAAGACTATATACCGTGTATTTCCGTTTTCATTTCTTTCTTTCAAAACTGATGGAAAGAGAGTGCTGACTAGTGGCCAGAGTCCAGGTTGGGGGTCCTTTAGGCACAAAGGGGTGATGGAATCACTCTGCATTTGGATGTTGTCCTGTTGCACAGCTGTGTATGTTCTTGGAAGAAGGAGCCCATGGACCACAGAGATCAGTGATAAGGTAGGATTTATCAGAGAGAAAGGAAAAGAAAATGAAAGGCACCAAGGCACCGGAGCCTCTGGGGCTGGAGAGACCCAAGGGGGAAGTCCCCACCTGGGTCTTTGCCTAGAGGTTATATACTGTTTTGTAAGTAGGGAGATGTTGAGAATTACATTAGGCCCAGAGTTGGCAGCCTTCAATGTTGATTAGCAAATGAATAAGTGAATTAACAAATGAATGCAGTCCTTCCACTGTGTGTGGGGGTTGGGGGCAGAAGCAGCAGGAGGTCCACTCCAGCAGAGGCCCAGCTTTCAGTGAATACTAGAAAAAACTGCTTTTCTTCTGTCTGGCTTATACATAAAGAGTGCAGTTTGGAGAGAAAACGTCTGTTGGCTTAGGCCTAGAAAATAGGGTTCCTTGTCCAGCCTCAAATGTGGGAACCCGGTATCATGGCTGTGTTGTTTGGCTTGATAGAAAGCACCTCAGTTTCTCCCTGAATGTGGGAAAACAGGGCCTTTGTCCTTAACACCTCTCTTCTCAGTCCTTCCTCCCTGCCACTGGATAAATGGACTGGCCCTGGGTAAGTGCCCGATTTCTCCTCTTTGATGAGCCCTTGAGCCTGCTCCCCTCCCCCTGCAGGCTGTGCCTCTGGAGAGCTTAGACCTGCATTTTTGCTCCTGGGTGACTGTGCAACGTTTTAGCTCTTCTCCTGCCTCTTGTCTCGCTTCTTCCCCACCCATTTCTCACCATGCAGCAAGAATGCACTTCTGATATTTATTCATTTCCATACAGGCAGTGCCTGGGTCAGAAACAGGATAGCTTTAGGTTAGCTTTAGGATAGCTGCAGGTTAGCTTTAAAGTTCTGAACTTGTATGTTAGTTGGAACGGCTCAGTACACTTACCCATGACCTGGAACAGCCTTTGTTTGTAAAGAGTCGTGCATCAGTTGCATGTTTGTAATTTGGGGACTTACTCTAATAGCGTCCATTCCTAAGGGCAAGTTGTATGCAAGTCACATGTGTGTAACTCGGAGACTTCCTGTAACATGTATTGAACCTTCTCTGCAGGCCAGTACTCTGTACCTGATTTCAAAGACCTTGCAACCCAATCAGTAGAGACTAAAGTCCTGGAATGTGCTTAAAGGAAATAAAAATATTTTACTGCCAAATGATTTTTGGACATATTGTGAAGTAGCCCTGAAGGGCTGACTTCTGGGGGGAGGATTACATTTGTGGATCTGTGGAGAATCTCCATTAATGCAGCCACCTCTTTCCTGGTCTGGATCTAGGAAAGATTAACTGAGAGTCTGACACCTTTAAAGCTCTGAAAATAGATGTTCACTGTCTGTTCTCTCTGGGGGCTGCCACCTGTGGTTCATCTACATGGCAAGACCATCCCTGCTACCCACCCAAACCTCTTCCTGTCTCCCTCTCACAAAGCATCTGGCTGCTTGAATGTGATATTACCCTCCGTCCCTCCCTCCGCTGCCCTCCCTCCCCAGCACTGGGCTGCCTTCTTTCTGTAACCTCAGGATGGTCTGCAAAGTTCTGCACGCCATTGGGCTTTGCATCTTCATTCTGAAGGCTTCCATGTATACAACTTTGCTCCATTTGTGTGCCTGTCCTCCTCTTAGACAATCTGTGACATGTCCACAGTATTCAGTGACCCCCCTAGAGAAGCAAGGGCTTTGGCCCCCACATACTTAAACCAGAAGCTGCTGTAGGGATCACGGAGAAACCTGCGTTTTCCCCTTGATCTGGTTTGCTGAAAAGATCAACTCACAATCATGGTAGATTAATAACAGAAAGGTTTATTTCCAAAAACCATGAGAATGGGGGGAATGAGAAGAATGATTACCCCAAATCCTAGTGATTCAGGGTCAGTGATTTTTAAAGGTGCCTTTTAGAAGGGAGGGAGAAGACTGTGGAAAGTATACATGGAGCAAGTAGTTGCTCGGGGGGTGTGTAGATGGCTGGAAACAGGTAGAGCTGGAGATTTATCTGAAAGATAAGTCTCTGCTTCACATGACCTTAGGGCCAGATCTATTCCTCTGCAATGAGGAAGTCAGCAGCACTTTCTGATTCTAAATCAGATTACTCAGGTTTTATAGAGGAGAGACCAGTGCTTTCTGATCAAAAATGGATTTTTAACTTAAAATATTCTTTATACCAACGAATCATATTTGGGGGTGAAATTTCCTTAGCTCCTTCATTGCTTATGAAAACTACCTTCAAAATAGGTTGAATTTCCTGAGAATGGAATTATAAATTATATTATTTAGTTTCCATTAATTGCAGCACTGCCCACACCCATCCCTGAAAGGTGCCCCCTGCAGCATCTGTGTGTTGGGAAAAAACGGGGAGAGAAAGGGGCACATAGGGGAATTGATGTGCTTATTTTCATCTTTGCTAGTTCTCCCCCAAAACCGTAATTTTGCTTTTTTTCCATGTTGGAAATCAATGCTGAATTGAAGTCATTCCTCTATGTGGACTCAAAAAAAAACCCAAACAAACATAATAATAATTGTTTAAAGTGAATAAAAGCAAGTTCTAGTTTATATACCAGAGCAACTGAATATTCTCTCAAAGTGACGATTAAGTTAAAAAATTTAAAGGAAAATGGAGGATATTTCCTACACTGGCAAAGAAAATTTTAGAAATGTATACATCATAATATATAACATAATGTTATTAAATAAGGATAATAGCAAATTATTATTAGCTTCAGAGGTGCACACTACATGCATGGTATCTGATGAACTTCACCTGTATCCTGGAATCCTTATTACAACCCCATGAAACAGGGGTTTTATTGGTTTTATTGTCCATCGTTTGCAGTAGAAGCAGCTAGAAGTAGCCTAGAATAACCTAGAAGTTGAGTCCTTCATCTGCAATTACACATTCAGGAAGTGAGGAAGTAAGATTCGTAACCAGGCAGCCCAACTCCATAGTACACACTTTAAACCACAATAACATCTTAGGAAATTGGTTGAAATGAGGGGAAAAAAAATGAAAAGTTAATTTTAATGCCAAGAATTTTAAAACTGTAAGGAAAGAGAAGAGGAATGATTTCTGACAAATCGCTCTATATAGGAAAAGGGAATTAAGAAGAACAATAATTCTGTAAAAATTAATCTTAAAATTGATATTTACATTGATAAAAAATTTAAAAAGACATGCGTGTGGATCCTACTGAATCATAAGAACAGGCCCAGCTGGAAGGAGTGAACACCTTCGCCCACCCCCCTCATAAATCCCTCCACCAGGAGGCCTCAGCTCAGGAGTTAAAATGGAACACATTTGCTCAGAATAACTTCAGAATTTGGAAATCTTATTTTAAGGAAACGCTCTTCATTTTTAAACTAAGCACAGATAAAATATAGCCGATTCTATTTTCAAAAGTATTTCACTCTGACAGACCTGGCAAAGTTCGTGCTAAATCAGATTGTTTGTCAAAAACTCACCAACTGTATCCTAATAACCTTTTTTTTTAAACCAGACAAAATATGTAGTACCATATATTTGAGAATGTTAAGTAAGTACCTTTTTTTTTTTGTACCAGGGAAGGAAAAAAAGGAAAGTTTGTTTCTTACCTAAAATACCCTTTCATGATTTTTTCACATATAATGAGTGTGTATCGGAAGACCAAGGAAAACACATTCTGCCCATTCAGCTTCTGTTGAATCTAAGTCTGTAGGAGACAGCTCTTCCGATGAAAATCTGCGAAGGAAAATCTCCACAGCACTTTCAGAACAGGTGTTTCTTCAAAATGTTAAGAATGCTTCCCTTCAGTCTTTTTTGAACAGGTATCAAATAAGAAATAATAGGAGTGTCAACAATGCCAATTTTACAGTAAGGAATTCTTCAAAACGGAGACTAAATCAGTGTGATAAACCTCTCGTCTATGCTTTATGTTGCTTTCAGTTGCAATATTTGTGTTGCTGTATCAACAGACCAAGGTAATCTAGAGTCACACTTTGCTAGGTGGGTATAGAGTCTACTGGAGGTGTGGATTAGAATTCCTCCCCCTGGCCTTTCCCTGTGTTTTTACGTTTCAGCCTTTAGCTTGATCAAGGGAGGAAGGTTAAAAAACAAAAATGTGCTCACTTCTCAGACTTCACTGCCCTTTGTCTAAGGGCTCACACCTATATGCTATAAAAAGAAAAAAAAATCCTACAAAAAGTAAGAAAAAAAAATCTGCATTGATTGAAGATAGGCCATCATTTGGGATGTAATAGTGACTCAGAATAGGAACCCCTGGGGCCCCTGAAAAAGTCCTCACCACTTCGACTTAAGGATGCAGGAGCTGCCTGGTGTGGTTCTGCCTGGATCTCTTGCCCTCCCCGAGCAACCGTGGTAATCATGTGCTTATAGAATCTGCCCTCACATGGCTCAAGGCAGCTGAGCAGATGTGTCAAATCTCCTGTTCAAAGAAGGCCTGTTTTGTGACCAAGTGAAAGAATAGCTGTCTAAAACCACTGAAATAATAATAATCGTTTTTAAAAAGAATAGCTGCAGGGAAGCATTCTCTCCAGTTCTGAAATGCGTTCCTGAGGCAGAAGATGGCACCCGACCTCATCTTCCCCACAGTGACTGCTGACTGGGTTTCATTTTCAATGGCTCATTGCTGTTTCTCATCAGGGTCAGGGTGAGAATGAGTCTGCAGAGACTTTCACTGAGAAATGAAGCCTATGGTGCTCCTTCTGAGCCCCTATAAATATTGTCCAGACAAAACCTAAAGCCTAAGACTTGCCAAATGGAACCATCTTGATTAAATTGTTGACACGGATGTTTTCCCCTCTGGGGTACATTGTCTTGGGGAAAGAAATGTTTTAACCAAACAAATGAGTTAGTGGTTAGAAGTTTTTGTGGCCCAAAGGAAAGAAAAAAACTTAATTTGTCTAAGACATTTCCCACAGAGCTCTTTAAAGGGTCCAAAAGAAGCCACCTTTTGGGACCCTTTTGGTATGGCGCAAAATAGGACCTACAGATAACAGAATGACCTGGAGGTGTTTTTGTAGAGAAGACCTGTTCTCTGTAGTCTTAGGGATTTACAATTCGAAGGGTAGTATGATTGCCATCTCACACATCTGAGTCGGCCACTAGCCTATGAAGTGATGTTTGATTAGCTAGTAGAAGGTATCTTCTGTGGTCCCACCACTCCTCAGCTTGAAGATAATGTTGACCCTTTCAGCAGGGGTGTGGAGCAGCTCCAGGCAGCATGGCTTGGGATGTGGCATGGCTAGACTGGAGTGCACCCTGTGCTCCTGAGCCAGGTTCTTTTGTGTAGAGTATGCATTTCAGTGCCAGAAGTTCACAGAACCCATGTCCTCTGGTTTTGAAAGAAGAACCATTAAACCTTCTCTTGTAATCAGTGAAACCCTGTGTGATGGTTTTGTTTTGTGTTAATGCAGTTAAGAGAGTTCTGTGCTTTCCAGAATTTGTTTCCCTGTTTGACAGTGGGCCCTGGTTGGCCACACAGAAAGTGCTATCAGCCTGGAGAGACGTGGAGCGACAGCAGCCATTGAAGGAAACTCACACAGGGCCAAGAAAGGGATTGACACCCTTTTTGGGATGGGGTGACTCCTGGGACCACAACACCTCCAGATCCTTCTAAACTACCCCTGCTGATGAGTCCAGGCGCCTGGCCAGGTGCACAGTGTTAGGAAAAAAGCACTGCCTTTTTCTGTAGACAGATATGTGATCTGGTTCAAAGGTGACATTGAAGAGGTGTGGGGTACAATTTGTCCTGGTAGACTCCAGCTGTCCCACCTGGGATCTAAGTCATCCTCACTGGCAGGTTCCAACCGGTCTCCTGGTGGCCTAGTTACCCTGAAGACTCCCATTTCTCCTTGCTTTTTGAAATCTTACGTTCAGCTTTCTTCTCACTTATTGTTGCGTGACCGGAGACATGAACAAAGACCAGCTTTGCTGTGGGTGTAAACTCGCTCCTGTAATTATTAAATCAAGAAACAGACTACACGGGATGGGATGGCGTGTAGTGAAGTTCTTTATTTAGGGGTTTGATTTTATACCTTTCTAGTCACGTACACACTTAATCTGTTATCTGTTAGTTTCACCATTACCTCAATTTACCTATCTGAAATCAACTTGAAAGGAAGTATCCTGTTAGCACATCAACACAATCACTTTTGCAGGAAACATCTTTTTCTAGACACTGGCTAATCTCTGGGCAGGTGTGTAAACAAAATCATAAAGAAGAAAGTAGCCACAGGGGAACAGAGTTAATGGAAGAATATCTTCAAGCTGTTCACTCAGTTTACTCAGTATGAAGTAACGACTGTGTCTTTTCCTCAGGGCAGAGCACCTATAGACCTCTGACAATATGTTGTTAACATACGTCAACCCTCTGGCCTGTATCTCTGAGGAAGGGCGGCGCGCCCTTTGATCTCAGGCTTCATGGGGCGCACAGCTTCAGAGAATTGGCTTGTGGAATTTTTAACTCCAGGGAAATCAATTTTGCGTGTGTGTATGTGTGTGTGTGTGGGGGGGGGAGGTCCACGTCCCTTAAGCCTCTGAAAGAATAGCAAGTCCTTTTAAACTCACACTGAGTTCACTTTGTGTGCTTGATGTAGGATATGTTTATTTTTAAATCTTGTCCTACACTTATCTTCCCTACTGGGCACTACAATATGGTTTAATGAATTCTTCTACCAAGCACAAGAAGCAAGTATTTTTATACCCAGCTAATATGTGACGGAGGCAAACTGTGAACTCAGACTTGTCTGAGTTCCACACTCTAGTGAGTCCTACACTGTCTTATGAGGAGAGTTTCTAAGCCCTAGTGTCAGGTTACTAATCCCCTCTAACTAGGCCAGGAGACTCATGGAGACTTATAGCAGCATTTCTGGACCTATATGTCTTGCACCTAAAAAGTGCCTTTAAGACTTTGCCAGAGGCATCTGTTGCATTATTCCAGAATCTTCTGGGTCTAGTGACCAGCTGCTTCAAAGCTTGGCAGAGGGAGGACAATGGGAAAACTCAGGGCGAGAGTGGACCAGGGCTGCACACTAGCTGTGCTTCCATGGCCACTTGAAATGCAAACCAAGAGGGATCAAAAGTGATAGGAAAAGACAAAGTACTCAGAAGGAAACAGGCATCCTGGCTGGACTCCAAGCAGCAGCTCCATCTCACTGTTATTCTCCTGTTCAATGTGAGCAACCCCGTGAGTGCCTTGCACACGCCACATAGCTTTGACAGTAATTGAGGAACACTTTGTTGAAATTCAGGCTTCCAAGTATGCATTTTGATTGTCTGTGTTCCAGCTATTTCTGTCCCCAATTCCAGTTCTCCTGGACATGGTAAAATTAGAAACTCCTTGAGTTTGGATTCTGTACGTGTTATCCTGTGAAGGTCCTGGTGTGGCGGAAAATGGCTTCTTTGTTTGGTTGTTCAAAGATGATGCTGTAAGAAGAGAGAGAGAAAGGAATGCAGAGATAAAGGAATGCAGAGAGAGAGAGAAAAGGGTGGGGTGGGGGGATGTGCATGCTTCCATGTTATCTCCAAACTCTGCACTACTCAGATGCCCCTATTCTGTGATTAGATCCTGTCAGTAATGACAGGTGTCTCCACTGCAAAGGAATTACGTGCTCCTGGGCCCGTTTGGGGAGAGTTGGCTGAGCCAGCACTTTTACACTAACTGCATAGTTTCCATACGCCACAGGCAACTCCTTGGTGGGAGAGAGACCCCCAGGTAATATCTATCGCCAACAGGACCAAGCGTAAAATGTGTCCTTATACAAGGAAAACAGACGTAGGCAGCATTGCATTGTCTAAAACTCATTGATGACCAAGCGTAAAATGTGTCCTTATACAAGGAAAACAGACATAGGCAGCATTGTATTGTCTAAGACTCATTGAATGAATTGCTTCTAGGAAGAACGGCGTATGCTATTGCTCTTCACTTTGAAGGTAGAAACCCTGTCTGCTTCCCTGGTTGAAAACCACGTATTTACACATTACAGTCTGCTTCCCTGGCTGACAACCACATATTTACACATTACACAATTAGAGCATGGAACTTCATATCCAAAACTGACCTGACTCCCTTCAAGTGGGAAACAAATATTCTTTCTGGAGCAGAAGGGAGACAATGTTTTAGAAATTGATCAGAGACACACACCAGCTCTCATATAAATAATCCAATTAGAAACTTTAACAAGAAACCAGCCACAGGTCTTAATGGACAACTTCAGAGCGGTAAAGTTTAGAGCTTTAAATACTAATTCCTCAGTATATGAAAGAATTCATTACTATTATTCCTTTTTGTTTTTTCATTTATAGTTGTTGCTAGTTGTAGGCAGACCAGATGCTTCCCTAGTTTGCTTCTGGAAAACTCTTTTATTCCACAACCATCCCACCCACTCACAACACCCATCCCAGAGCAGCAAGACTGAACATCCACACTTTACTTGTCCTTGCTCCTGGAAGCCTGTGACAATGCTTCATTAATATTTTCTGGAATTAATGTAACCATGGTGAAGAATTGCCCTGAAACACTTTTTATTAAACACTATGTTGGCAGAAGTAATGTGCTAGCCACTAAGATCTCGTTTTTGATGTGATTATGATGCCATTTCCCCCTCTTCCCTTGAGAGAGAAAAGTTAGGATATCCCTCAGTAACTGGGCAAGGGTATGTGATTGAGAGAGAGAGAGAGAGAGAGAGAGAGAGAGAGAGAGACAGAGAATGTGTGTTCACACAGGAAAGAAAGGAGGAGGAGGAAGAGAAAGAGAAGGCACAAAGAGGTGGTCAGTTCTAGCTGAACGCAGAAAGAAACAAGTGCTTGCTGTCATTTTTCCTGGCGGTGGCACTCTGGCACATGAGTGGAGGAGTGAGAATACTTCTGTTCTCCCTTTCAGATCAGCCAGTCTGATGTGCTGTCCTGTGTTAAAGACAGGAACCACCCACGCCCTAACAATGACACAGCAGGCAGTACGTTGGAGCCCCCAAGAGATGTAGGTGCAATCCCACCCAATACATCCCCTCCCTAAAGTGCCTGTGACATTGTGACGTCATGACAGGTACATTTCTGGTCTCTGCAGTCCAGTTCCTGAGACCTTCATAGTTTCCTAAGTGATAAGAGTGTCTGACACAGAGCTCCTAAATCCCTAGGATTTTCCTGGGTCCTCATGAAGCAGCTCTATCTGGGCTTCTGGACAGTCTTAGTGAAACCAACCTTGTCATTAGAGGGTTGGAACTTCCAGCCCCACTCACTGCCCTCCTGAAAGGGCAAGGGACTGAAGGTTGAATTGGCCACTATAGTAGTCCATTCTGAACATTATAAAGAAAACCAAGCCTAGCCTGGATAATTTATTAACACAAATAACAAAAATTCTTTTCTCACAGTTCTGGAGGCTGGGAAGTCCCAGGTCACTGCACCTGTGATTCAGTGTCTGGAGAAGCGCTCTCTCTGCCCTAGAGGTGCTGCTGTGTTCCTGGGTTCCCACATTGAGGAAAGAGCAGTAAGACTAAGAGTCTCTCTTTAGCTTCCTGTGTAAGTGCCTTCATCCCATTCGCAAGGCTGGGGGGCTCGTGACTTAGTCACTTCCCAAAAAGAGCTCACCTCTAAATAGTATCATGTTGGGTCTTAGCTTCCAACATATCAATTATTGGAAGACACATATATTCAGCCTAGGTCAATAGCTGGTAGCCAGGGATCTAATCAACCATGACTCCATAATGGAGCCTCCGTACAAACCCCAAAGGATGGGATTCCAGGAGTTTCCTGGAGGGTGTTGCCCCAGGCAGGGTGTGGAAGCTCTGCGTCTAGGCTCACATATCTAATGCTGCCACCCCTGGCATCTCTTCCTTCTGGCTATTCATCTCCATCTTTGGCAATATTCTTCATAATCCTCAGGTCAATATAAGCAAAATCTTTCACTGAGTTCTGTGTGTCTCTGTTGCAAATTAATTGAGCCTGAAGAGGGGGTCCTAACAACCCCTAATGTACAGTCAGTGTATCTGAAGCACAGTTGTTGCAGGGGTGGCATCAGAAAGGAAGGCAGTGTCAGCCCTCAGCCTGTGGGACTTGGAACTACGTCTAGGTAGAGAGAGGCAGGATTGAATTGAATTAGCGGACACTCAGCCAGGGTTTGCCAGAGAACTGTTTGGTGTTTGGGGAGAAATCCACACACTTCTGGTGTCAGAAGCATCATACTGGGTACTGTGTGAGTGGAGGGGAAGACACAGCTTGTCTCCTCCTGTCCCACTGTGGAGATGAATTTCTGGAATCATTCACACGCCATAGCGCCACTTACTCAGCATGTTGTCTGTAAGAGAAGAGATTATTTCCCCCCAGCCCACAGGGCACACACATGCATGCGTGCGCACACAGTATAGGCAGAGGGGCATACACGTGTGTGCACACAGACACACACAGCATAGGCGGAAGGGCACACACATGTACATGTGCACAGACACACACAGCATAGGCAGAAGGGCACACACATGTGCGTGTGCACAGACACGCACAGCATAGGCAGAAGGGCACACGCATGTGCGTGCGCGCAGACACGCACAGCATAGGCAGAGGGGCACACGCATGTGCACGCGCGCAGACACGCACAGCATAGGCAGAAGGGCACACGCATGTGCGTGCGCGCAGACACGCACAGCATAGGCAGAGGGGCACACGCATGTGCACGCTCGCAGACACGCACAACATAGGCAGAAGGGCACACACATGTACACGCGCACAGATACACAGCATAGGCAGAGGGTCACACACATGTGCATGCACACAGACACACACAGCATAGGCAGAGGGGCACACACAGCATACACAGCACACGCTGTGTGTGCACAGACACACACAGCATAGGCAGAGGGGCACACACAGCATACACAGCACACGCTGTGTGTGCGCAGACACACACAGCATAGAGGGGCACACACATGTGCATGCGCACAGACACACACAGCATAGGCAGAGGGGCACACAGATGTGTGTGCGCACAGACACACACAGCATAGGCAGAGGGGCACACAGATGTGCATGCGCACAGACACACACAGCATAGGCAGAGGGGCACACACATGTGCATGCGCACAGACACACAGCATAGGCAGAAGGGCACACACATGTGCATGCGCACAGACACACACACTGCATAGGCAGAGGGGCACACACATGTGCGTGCGCACAGACACACACAGCATAGGCAGAGTCCTCATTCTGCAGAGCAGACATTTGTGCAAACCCATGTTATAACAAGACCTCCCAAGTCTAGGACAAACCATTTTGTTGTTGTCGTTGTTTGCTTTAGTGAGTCAGTTTTCCAACGAAAACTGGGACTGGTCACATGACTATAAACCTGAGATTTCAACTGGGAATGATTCTTCCCCCCCCCCCCCAGAAGACACTGGGGACAGTCACCAAGAGGTGTGCTCCTGGCATCTAGTGGGCAGAGCATTGAGGCACTGCTAGCTGCCCTCCCCCTCCAGTGCACAGGACAGCTCCTACAAAAACCATCTAGCCCCCAATGTCTGCAGTGCTGACTCTGAGAAACCCTGCCCTGTACAGGAAATACCCACTGACCCCAGCTTGGTACAAGGAGCAGGGCAGTGGTGCTTAGGAAAAAAGTGATCGCCATGTCCCTGAAACCTCAGCTGTCCATTTACCAGCACAGATCAGACATTTAACAGTAGAATGAAACCCAGTCTGTTATTGCACACGCCCAATTACTTCAATCCTCCTTTGATAAACCACTGGCCTTGAGGCAGTAATCCAGAAAAAAAGGCTCGTACCCCAAGAAAAATGCACAGAGGAATGCCAGGTGGCCAGGTCGCAGCAGGGCTCATGACAGCACCGTCCTCTGAGGGGGTAAATGGGCTCACCTAGCAGAAGCCCCGTCATCCTATCTTTGGACACATTAAATTTTCCTCTGTGAATTACATTTTCTTTAAACTTGTGGGCAGTGGGAAAAATGATTTCTGAACTGGCTTCCAGTGTAAATATTCTATAATGACTATCTGGGAATGTGGGCTCACATAGCTTTAGGGGAAACGCTGCGGAAGACCTTGCGGGATAAACACCATCTGATTCTTCACGGTCTGGTGGATGCAAATTACAGGGATTCAGCCACTTGGGGATGTGCACGCTTGGGTGATGGGTTGGACGTCGGTTGATTAGTTGGCTTTGCATAAATTATAAAAAGCCTTCAAAAGAGATTTACTTTTCCACTCCTGGTCCATGGAAGTCTGTTTTCCTCTAAAGGTCTGGATGTCTCTTCCCACCTCTGCCTCGGACATGATCACTTTGTTTAGCCCACTTGCCTGCTAGTCTCTCGTCCATCATTTCAACATTGCTCTTCTTTTCTCGGTGGGAAAACAAACATTTACAAAGATGTAGGTGCTGGGGAGAGAAGGATAAAGGAAGCTGGGACTGACCTTCAGTGATTTTGATAGACATAGACCGTAAGCCCCCTGGGGGCCCCTGCCCTCCGCCACAGCCCGGACACCCAGCTCTAGGCTGTGTGTTGGTTTTTTTCCTCACTTAGAAAAGAGCACAGAACAGTCTTTAAATCAGCCCGAAGATGTTTGCCTTCACTGCCACAGATGCAGGTGGCATTTTTCATCTTAAAACCTGTTATGTCTTGTTATGTGGGAAGTTTGTTTTCCACTACCAAAAAAAAAAAGCGTATCGACTCATTACTCGGCCAAAGAATTCCCTCTCTCCTCCTGAGACCACCCTTTCCCCTGCCTGCGATGATTCACAGATTTGAAAACGCATTTTTGGTGATACATGAAGTGTAGCGATTGAGACACAGTCTCAATGTGATGCATACCGGCGCCTAGACTTCTGTCTAAACAGCCCCTGTTCATGACTGGGGATCAGTGAGCTGGCCTACAGCAGAATCTTGCTGTAAATGGACGCATAGGATGCATCAGCACTCTGAGCTCGTGGGCTCTCTGAAATCTGACAGGGATTTCCAGGCAGGCTGAGTCCAGGGAGCGGATTAAGGTAAATGCTAGCTGATGGGTCAGGTCTGCCCTAAGCAGTTCCTTTTCTGTCGTCTTTGGCATCTCCAGGGGAATTAATGGCTCTTTCCATTACACTGCCGAGGCACTTCTCACAACACCTCATTACTGTGAGTGTTCCTAAGACCATCTTTCCCGCACTAATGGGAGTAGCTCAAAGACAGCAGTCAGGCACGGGTCCATTCTTCATGTCCAGCATCTCCTGTTATTCAATAAATGCTTATGAAATAAGTGGCCAAATGGATGAGGAACAGCTCACACTTAGCAGGCACTAATCGCTGTTCTCAGCATTCCCAGCCACACCCAGAGTATAACTCACCTGGGATCCTCCACCTAGGAAATGCTGAAGTGGTCATTAAGCTCTTAAGGTCTGAGAGGCCTTTGCTAAAGGTATCAAATCTATACGAGGTGGGACAATTAAGTTTGCCAACTCATGCTAGAAAAAGTGATACAAACCTCATTGCTGAATATCACCACAGTCACCTTCCAAATACTCTCCCTGGGAAGCTAGACACCAACACCAGTGGCTAGTCCACCCTTCAAAGCAATTTTGGGACTCTTTATCTGGAGTGACCATTATGGCTGTCATCATACAAAGAAGTCCTACAATGAAGTCCAAGAACTCACCCTACAAAAATATCAGAATTCTATTGGAAAATTAGACTATCACTCTGTGATTTCTCCCCATGTGTGTAGTAAATAAATCTTTTCTCTTATTAATCTGCCTTAATTGTGAGTTGATCTTTCAGGAAACTTACTGGGAAAAAGGCAAGTTTTCCCCTCAGCCCTACACTACTGTAGGAGGCCCCATTATGCATGTGGCCATTGTCGAGAGGACTTCTAACAATTTCTGTTTAAAAAGTAGCTATACTGACAATTAACTGACTATCTTTCCCTGTAGATCTTAGGTACTGGGAGATCAAGAATTTAATGCCAGCACTGATATGCTCCATGACACGAGGTCAATGTCTGTGGGTTACGTAACATAGTGCCAGATTACATCTGTCCTGTGCGTATTCTGACCGGGCTGTCTGCTAAGCACTTTGGTGTTAATTTATTTAATCCTCACAACCGACGAGAAAATGAAGTGGGCCCAGTCACCATTAGTTATTTTGAGGTTGAGGAAACCTAAGCAGGCAGGATTCACAACCCTGGAGCCTGGGTCTCGAGAGGAATTGTTGAAAGGGACTAAACTGGGAAGTGGGGAAAGGCAATGATTATGGCTAAAATAATGAACTAAATTCTTGAAATTCTTCAATGTAAATGTCACAAGTATTATGCATTCTATTTCCTTCCAATAGCTTAAAATCTTTATTTTAGTCCATTCCTTTTTTATTTCCAACCTTATCCCCAGACCCTGACTGCAGCCCCCCGCCTGTGCCCAGTCTCACCTGATTGTTTTGAATAGGTAAAAACATAAAGTGTGGCTTGTGAAACTGAAGATTTCGTTCCCTAGTTCACATACGTAGTGAAACATGCCCTCTTTTCCGAGAATTTTTCAAGCCCCAAATATTTGGGACCATGATTTTCAGATTAGTTAGATGCATTTACTATATACAGAAATAGTTGTCAGCATTGCAGTGTCATTATTCTGACAGAACAATTTTATTAAAGTCAATTTACATCGTTAGGTGCCAGACATGCAGAACATATTGGCCACGTATCAGTGTAAGTCTTTGTCCAGCATTTTAAAGAGTTAACATGTTTTATAGAGATAGCTCATTTCTACACATCTAGGAACTCACCTATATAATGAGTGCACATTATAAATAAACATATAAACTTTATCTGGATTCAAACTCTGAGGAAATGCTCTTGACCTTTTGTTTTTTTATTTATTAGTATTTTGTAGGGAGGGTTAGGCACCCAAATTAGCATTTACACCACGTTAGCGTGAGGGAGGCCGTTGAGCCACTCAACAATGGAAAATGATCTTTCTCTTCACCGAGGAGGCATCTTTAAACCTTTTGAATACACACTGCTGCACAACAGCCACACACTAATCCACACCTGGAAACCAACAGAACCGTGTTCTGTTTATTCCATTCCTTTTCCAGCCTTGGTGCCCTGGGCAATCAGCAATCTAATGTCATTGTGCTCTGAACAAATACAACTTCAGTCACAGTGCACAAACACAGCATGATCCCAAAGTTGGCAAAACACAGGCCCAACAGTTAAAAGCAAATAAACACTTGTGTAACCTTTTAAAACATAACAAAGGCAACACACTCAGACACCCTGAGAAATGTCTATAACCTACTCTGCTGTTTCCAAATTCTGCCAGGTGTTTTCTTCTCAATCTCCAAAATACAAAGAATGGGATCATCAACACATTTTTTAAAAACCTGTTGTTAAATAAGTCATTTTGGCTTTGATTATGCTAGCATAGATGAATTAACATCCAAAATGTCAACTTTTTAATATTTTCAAGTTTTTCATTATGCGTCCATAATACTTGTATCTCTTTATAGGGTACATGTGATGTTTTGATACAGGCATACATAGTGAATTAACAAAATCACGGTCCTGGCATAACCTTTGCCTCAGGCATTTATCACTCCTTTGTGTTAGGAACATTCCAATTCCATTCTTTTATTTGTTTTAAAGTTAACCCTAATTTATTGTTGATGATATTTATTTTGTTGTGCTGTTCAATATTGTTCATTCTATCTAACGAACCGTATTTTTTACCCATTAACCAGGCCCACTTTATCCTCCCTCCATGGTCCCCTTCCAAAGCATCATTCTCCTATCTGCCCCCTGAGATCAGGTGTTTTTCATGTGCAGCTCCCACATGTGAGTGAGAACATGCACAATTTGTCTTTCTGTGCTTGGCTTATTTCACTTAACATATCATCCACCAGATGCATCTATATTGTTGCAGATGGCAGGACTTTATTCTTTTTTTTTTGTAGCTATGGAATATTCCATTGTTTATATGCACCACAATCTCTTTATCCATTCATCTGTTGATGGACACTTAGGTTGATTTCAAATCTTGGCTACTGTGAACAGTGCTACAATAAACATGGAAATGCACATACGTTTTTGATATATTGAATTCCCCTCATTTGTATATATACCCAGAAGTGGAATTGAGAGGTCATATGGTTGTCTTATATTTTAGAATTTTTAGTAACATCCATCCTGTTCTCAGTGGTTACACTAATTTACATTCCCACCGACAGTGTGCGAGAATTTCCCTTTCTCTACATCGTCAGCAGAATTCTTGATAAAAGCCATTCTGACTGGGGTGCAGTGATATCTTGGTGTCGGTGTGATTAGCATTTCCATAATGACTACGGATATTGAGCATTTTTTCATATACTTGTTGGCCATTGTATATATATATTTTGAGAAATGTTTATCAGATCCTTTGCCTATTTTTAAATCAGATTATTTGAGTGTTTCCTCCCGAGTTGTTGGATCTCCTCACATATTTTAGTAATTAATCCTTTGTCAGATGTACCCATCTGCAAACATTTTTTCCCATTCTATATATTGTTTCTTCCCTTTGTAGATTGGTACCTTTGCTGTGTGGAAGCCTTTTTTACCTTGATGTGACCCTATTAGTCGAGTTAGGCTTTGGTTGCCCGTTTCTTGAGGGGTCAATATTTTTAATAATCAAGTAAATAATTCGTGGCTAAGTCCATGGGTAAAATTGTGAATATTAAAAATCATGACTTATGAGAAATTTTCAGTAACATGGGACAATTTTGCAATGAAATGTTTAGGGAGAAAACAGTATAACATGTGTTGGTATGTAGTGTATGTCTAGCATTTTATTAAAGTTAAGTAATAGGTAGATGGATGATGGATAGACATAGGTATATACATACCCTGATATATAAATATTAAGCAGAAAATTTGAACAGAAACAGCTTCAAGGAGGTAGGTCAAAATCATAATAATTTGTTGTAAAATGATTTTGGTCATCTGGATATATACCTAGTAGAGGAACTGCAGGATCAAACAGCAGGTCTACTTTTAGTTCCTTAAGTGTTCTCCAAACTTCTTTCCTAAAGGAATGTAATCATTCCCACCAGTAGTGCAGAAGTATTCCCTTTTCTCCACATCCACGCCACATCCACGCCAACATCTGTAGTTTAGGGATTTTGTTAAGTGAGCTACTCTTGCTGGAGTTAGATGATATCTCAAAGTGGTTTCGATTTGCATTTCTCTGAGGGGAGACTGGGTAGAGGGAGGGTAATCAGTGGGACGTCACCTATGATGCATATTGCAAGGGTACATGTCAAATCTTTTAAGAGTAGAGTATAAATGTCTTAACACAACAATTAAGTGAGGTAAGGGCTATGTTAACCAATTTGATGTTAGCATTCCAAATTGTATATAAAATCAGCACATTGTACCCCATAAATGCATTAATGTACACAGTTCTGATTTAATTTAAAAAATTTTAAGAAAAAAAATCATATCAATTTTAAAGCGAGACCCCATTTTTACTAGAAATAGAAAAACTGAGGCAAGAGGATCACTTGAGCCCAAGAGTTGGAGGTTGCTGTGAGCTAAGATGCCATAGCACTGTCTGTTTCCAGGGCAACAGCTTGAGACTCTACCTCAAAAAAAAAAAAAAAAGGAAATCATAACAATTTTATGATGTATGGAAGGATTTTCTAAAGAACTGTTCTACAAAAGAGTTAGTGTACCCTGTATGCATCTGTATTCTATGAGCTGAAACTCAGGCCTTTTCCCTATCCATGAATCCGAGTGTGCATATCTGCTCATCTGTACATCTGTGTCTGCTTGCCCAAGTCACTTCCTCGAACTGGTTCAAACCGATGATTTTAAAGGACATTTTATGTCAAATATTTATGAGTTATTTTCTTCTACTTCCAGAGTTACTTGAAATGTAATACTCAAGGTTATTTTAATGACAATGATGAGTAAATACAATGCAGCAGTTAGGCCACACATAGACAGCAATAGAGCATTGCTTATTAACACCTGTCATACACACACACACACACACACACACACGTCATCCATGTAAGTCTATAAATACATACACATATGTGTGTGTGTGATCCTAGTGGTAAACCTTGCTGACTCAGAAAAACAACTCCAAAAGAGAGGTGTGATGCTGTAGCATGTTAAGAAATTAATATTTATTTGATCTTTGTTCCCAGTTCCTGAAACTGAACTCCTAAACCCTTTGGAATTTCCTAAGTAATAGGTGTTTTTGTTATTTATAATGAGTCCCTTTCACCTATCTTGAAGATTTTGCAAAGAGAAGACTACCAGTGGGCCTCTGGATGGTCTCACAATGGGGGTTGGTTGCCAGAGGAATCAGCCAGCCCTGTGATTAGAGGATTGCACCATTCAGCCCCACTCCCTACCTGAAAAAAGGGGAGAAAGGCTGAGACTTGAATCAGTCATGAGTGGTCAATGATTTCATCAATTATGCCTCTGTAGGGGCCAAGGGGAACTCAGCCCTCTGAAGATTCATGGAAAATCAACTCAGAAATGGTAGATTAATAGGAGAAAAGGCATACAAGTTTATTTAATGTGTATACACCTGAGCCTGCAGAATGAAAACCCAAAGGTACAGAGGAAATTGTCCATTTTTATGATTAGGTTCAACAAAGAATGGGCAGACATGTAGAAATAGATTGGACAAGAAGGGTGTGGTCTACTGTCCATAGACTGAGTAGGAACCTCAGCAAGGGTATCTGTCTAGATTCCTTTTGGACCCACTGACCCAACATCCTTCCTTCTCGGTGTCAGGCAGAACCATCTGTAGAATGGGAGTCTCATCTCCTGTAGTCAAGCAAGATAAGTCAAATGATTTCTTTATTGCCAGATTTTACCCAGAAAGGTAGAGGGAAAGTTGGTTTTATGGTTGATTTGGGGGAGGAGAGGCTCTGGTTTCTAGGGTCTGCCTAAGCAAAACCGTCTCTACTTTCAATGGCTAGCCTTGGAAAAATGGGACTGAGAGAAAGGAAGGCAGGAGAAAGTCAGAGGAAAAAAATCTTCTGAACCTTAATGTCTATATAATAGAACCTCCATAAAACTCTAAGTGGTGGGGTTGAGAGAGTGAGGATACATTCATGTTACGAAGAGTGGTATACCCCAAATTCCATGGAGGCCAAAGTTCCCATACTCAGGACCCTTGCAGACATCATTCTGTGTACCTCTTTACACATCTATCTTTCGTATTCTTTAAACTATCCTTCCCCAAAGTTGGTAAGCATGTAGAAATTGTGAGTGGGGACCTACTACTCCCTCTCAGGGTAGGAGTGGGTGTTCTTGTGGGACTGACTCCTGAACCTGTGCATCTGAGCTAACTGCAGGGAGTTATCATCATAACTGAGGACCCTCAGCCTGGGTCAGTCAAGAATTGGAAAATTGGTTATAACGGGGATGGGGTGGGGAACCCATACATCTGTTGTCAGAACTGTTGAGAATATAGAAAAACAATGCGTTTATTTTCCAGGTAAGAGGCTGATTGGAGAGAGCAAATCCTTTGCCAAAGGCCCTGTTCCTCATCTTGGGTCCTGGTGTTGGTTCTGTTGGGACTCAGTGAATGACACCCCTAAGTATGGTGCATTGGCATGCTGAACACTTTTAAATCCAAGAAAACTGGAAGGCCTTAGAAGCCACCTCAGATCCAAGGACTTTCTAATTTTTACCCGCCCCCCAATCACAGATAGGAACTACTTTTGGATATTCCTTTATTTGTTGGAGGAAAACTTCCCAAAGTGACCCAATCATCCTGAGATCCCCTTCCTAGGAATCTCATTAAATACCCAGAAAAGAAAAATGGAAAGTCCTTGCTATACTTTTCACCTATTTTCCTGAGGGCAGTTATCAGAAATTACCTGGGAGACTTCATTTACATAATAAATAAAGCAACCCTCACTTTTTAATTTAATTTAATTTAATTTAATTATTGAATCATAGCTGTGTACATCAATGCAATCATGGGGCACAATACACTGGTTTCATAGACCATTTGACACATTTTCATCACTCTGGTTAACATAGCCTTCCTGGCATTTTCTTAGTTATTGTGTTAAGACATTTATATTCCACATTTACTAAGTTTCACATATACCCTTGTAAGATGCACCACAGGTGTAATCCTACCAATCATCCTCCCTCTACCCACCTCCCCTCTACTTCCCCTTCCTTACCCCCTTACTCCTATTCTTAGGTTGTAACTGGGTTATAGCTTTCATGTGAAAGCCCTAAATTAGTTTCATAGTAGGGCTGAGTACATGTCTTGGCACGGTAACTGGGAAAATGCCAGGAAGGCTATGTTAACCATTGTGATGAAAATGTGTCAAACGATCTGTGAAGCTAGTGTATGATGCCCCATGATCATATCAATGTATGCAGCTATGATTTAAACAAACAAACAAAAAAAGATTCATTCATTCCCTAACTATCTTGCCCATCCATCTGTGCGTCCATCTGGTCAACTGGTGTTTGCATGGACCCAGTAAATAATACTAATTATAAAGCAAGACACCCTGGGCGAACATGAAGAAAGTGACTCACTCTTCTTAGGAGAGTGAGAGATGGGAGGTTTTCACACAAAGGGGATAAAAAATGGCTGTTGAGCCTAACAGGCATCCTCTAGTTGCCTCCGTGAGCCATAGCAACCTTCAGGAACTTCCCCGGACATTGCACATCTTTTCCAGGATTTGGTATTCCTGTCAGATGACTGCGGTGCCTTGGAATACCCAATCCCAGTGACCACGATCTTGCCGGATCATCAGCGCTAAAGCTGCCCAGACCAGAGAAGGACCCTGGGAGAATTGCAGTCACATCAGTGGCCCAGACAGAGCTGAAGCCACGCCCCCATTTCTGTGTTGCTGTAGCACCTGACACTACTCTGTGTCTACCCAGGGTCGCAGGCTGGAGCTTCTACCAGGACTTTCCTTGGAGCTAGAGTCAGAAGCCTTGCTTCTCACTCCCTTGAGTTATGTCCTGCCAGGGTGGTTAGATACACAAATGTGTCAGTTTAGTCACTAAAAAGAAGAAGGCTAACCGGCTTCTCTTTTATAAACAACTAGGTTGAGAACAAACAAAATAGTGTGTTTTTATGACTAGTTTAACCGAGTAATGGTACTATTTTTCTTTCTTGATAGGAACCTGCTTACCCTTTACTAAGCTTCTATTATACCTTCTCCTAAGGCAAACTTTCCTGTCTTTCATTTTTAAAAAGTTACTGCTTTTAGGATATATTTCCTGACAGGAACCACTCTTTCTTTGAAAGGTGATAAAAATCAAATAAAGAATATCTTCATGGTGGGAAGCGTGTCCTGCTGTGTCTGTCCTAGGTGGATGCCAGGGGATCATCTTCACACTCCCTGGATTGCTTTTGCTCTGAGCAGAATGCATCTTTCTCCTTTCTGTCAAACTCAGGTGTCACTCAATCTGCTTTATCCACCTGCATGAACATCTGCTCTTCAAGTGTTGGGAGGTGCTCTGATTTTGTTGGGGACAGATTGTGCTTTTGGGGAATAGATGTCAGGAACTGATTGCATCATATCCACATACATGGCAGCCCCCTGCACTTATCACAAGTATCGGTTCATTGACTCTGCCCAACAAACCCGAAGATGGGTGCCCAGGAGGCTGAGGTCACATAATTTAAGTGATTTGCCTGAGGCCTCCAGGGATGAGTGCAGAAGCCTAAACCTGTGTGACTCCAAAGCCCAAGAAAATTTCAGTTAAGTAACTACACGATGGAAAAATACCTCAAATGTTGATTTTGCTACACTCCACATGTTCTGTTGGGGTCTTTCTGCTTCTTTTCTTTCTTTCTGTATATATAGACCAGGTTTTTCCCCCTTCATCTTAGATGCCCCCAGCTTCTCAAATGATGCACTCAAATGATTTATTGAGTTTTTATTTTCTTTTTAGAAACACAGGGCCACACAATCACTGTTTCAGTTTCCTAGGGCCACCACAACAAGGTACCACAAACTGGATAGCTTGAAAGAAGAGGAATATATTACGAGGTGTCAGCGGGGCCAGGCCCCCTCTGAAGGATTTAGGGCAGGATTCCTCTTTATCTTTTTCTGGCTTTTGCTGGTTGGCAGCAATCCTTGGCTTTCCTTAGCTTTTAGACACATCACTAAGTTCTCAGAAATTGTTCTTTCTCCATCAACATCTAGTGTTTTCCAAGTGTCTGTGTTTCTGTGTCGAAAATTCTCTCTTTTCGTAAGGACACTAATTACTGGATTGGGCCCCTCTAACCTCACAGATGTCAGCCCAATCTGGTAACTAACATCTGCAAAAGTCCTATCTCCAAATAACATCATGTTCACAATTACAAAGGGTGAAGACTCAACATGTCTTTTTCAGAGATCCAATATAGTCCACAACAATCACTTTTTTAAGAAATAAACCCTTCTCACCTTCCATTTGACTCCACATTCCCATTACTAGGTTAGATCATTTGCCCTAGAATGTATATCACAGCTCAATTCACATGGCCAACATGTAGAATCAACCCAAGGGCCCATCAACCCATGACTGGATTAATAAACTGTGGTATATGTATACCATGGAATATGATTCAGACTTTACATCTTTTGTATTAACCTGGATAGAATTGGAGAACATTCTCCTTAGTGAAGTGTTATATAATGTATTGAAAGCAATAAATAAACAACAATATGGCTAAAGAGAAAGACACAATTAAATTTAAGTGGGGGGAGGAGAGAGAGGGGAGGAGGGAGAGGATTGCTGTGCTCTCACCTAATGGGCACAATGTATAGCACAATCCCTGTGTGAAAGACTCAACTACAACATGAACTTTACCTAGAAAATGCAAACAACATAACCTAATCATCTGTGCCCTCATTTTAATCTACAATTTAAGAAAAAGAAAGAAAGAACCCCTTCTCAAAGGAAGATTATGCCACAGTCTTTTTCTTTTATCACCACGGTCATCTACAACTTCCTGGCAGATAGTAAACATGGAGGCAGGGTGGCATATACTCACCCACTGACCCTTCGCAATGACATTGCAGGATGAGTTCACCCTGATTTATTAGGTTATTAAGTATAAGTATTGGAAATGTCCAATTTCCTTACATACTAAGTCTAATAGTTGATATCTCTGACATTTCACTTTGATACTTCTTGTTTTATTTTTATTGTGATGGTACATCCACATTCTTTCAAATGTACATTTTGGCTTTCAAAATCTTTTAGAATAATTTTGTTAAACCATGGATAAGTAAAATATTCGTGTCATCTTTGAATGAGTTCCATCATGGAACCAATGCAGTACAGACAGCCTGAAATATCAACGAAGTGATTGGGAAGGACGTGGCTCGTGGATGATGTACCTACAGTACGTTGATGGGTTGAGAGGTTCTTTCGTGGTGATTTTCATCTTGAAAATGAGCCTTGGGGGCTACCTGGGATCAAGGTGGATAATAAAAAGCTGAAAGCTGTAGTGGGAGTTAATCCATCTCAACCCGCACATGAATTGGCAGCAAGGTTTGACACTACTATTCCAACAATATTGTCCATTTGAAACAAATTGGCAAGGTAAAGAAGTTGGATAGATGGGTTCACAATGAATTAAATGAGTGTCACGAAGGAAATCATCTCAAAGCTTGTCTTTCTTTGTGGTCATAAAATAAAGGTGAACAATTTCTGCACCATATGGTTACACGTGATGAAAAATAGATCCTTTTTGATAATCACAAGCTTTCTTCACAATGAAGATAATGATGAGGTGCCTAGACACAGCCCTAAACCAAATACTCATTAAAAAAAAAAAGCTAATGGGGTCTGTTTGGCAGTCTGGCACTGGTATTGACATTATCCACTACAGTTTCATAAAACACGATCAATCAGTTATAGTGAATGTCTACTGCAACTAATTGGATAACATGATGATGCTTTAAGCATCCAGATTGGTCAAAAGAGATAGCCCAGTCCTCTTGCAAAACAACATTGTCACAAAAATGACACTGTTCAAACTACAGAAGCTGGACTAGCAAACTCTCTGCCTCCACTGAATTACATGTGTATTCACCAGAACTTGCACCAACTGACTACCACTTATTCAAGGCTTTGAGCCACTTCTTGCAAGTAAAAATACTCAATTCTCAACAAGCTGTGGAAAATGCTTCGTGTGATTTAATTGCCACTTGTTTTCCAGGCTTCTTCACTGCTGATATATATAAGCTACTGTTCAGGTGGCAAGACGATGTGATTAATTCACTGCTTCTTATTTGAGATTAGCAACCTCAACTTTTGACTTTACAGATTTAATGACCTAATGCAATGGAGGAAACATACTCAGGGGCAAAGGTTAAATGATTTCCCCAGACAGATAATAATCCTTCCATCTCAAAAGGAACTCTCCTCTGTATGACCCTAGTCATGTAACTAGTGACAGACTCTGCAGAGGGAGGTGGCAAAGGGATTCCAGACAGATGGACAGGAGCCAGAGTCATGTCATTCGCCATTTCTGGGCAGCAGAAGCAAACCCATGAAGATGAGGACTCATTTAAGCACTGTAGACATTTATTTGCTGTTCATTTCTTCAATATTTATGAACTTATTATGAATTTGACAAATACAGAGATGAAAAGAGAAGACTTTCTCTCCTTAGGTTACCAAGGGAGATATTTGAAAAATTCAGGACAGCAGAGGAGAGACAATAATTCTGAGATGGGGCAGAAAGATATCTTAGAGGATTTGGATTTTAATGTGAACTACCTGACAGGCTGCAGAGTGGTGGAGGCCGGGGACATGGCACAGCCAGGGCATGCAGACGGCTAGTGGAGGTGAACAGTTTGAACTTTGGTATGAGGTTGGGGATGTTAGGCGGTGACTGTGAAAATGCAGTGGGATAAGAACATAAATGACTTTGATTATGGTAAAACCAGGCAGAGTCTGTCACTAGTTACATGACTAGGGTCGTACAGAGGAGAGTTCCTTTCAAGATAGAAGGATTGGAACCCAATGGTTGAAGCTGTCAATTCCTAAAGGGGACTCCTTGCTGTGGGCTACAAAAATAACAAACTGAGGACCCTGTTGCTCTCTCTGTGGACCAGCCCATTGCCAAGCCAGGTGTTAGACGCACTGCCCTGGATTCCTTCTCTGTAGCTAACTGGACAGCCTCGTCTTCTCTGTCTCTGCAGTTTTCCATTGGCTCTTTGATGTTAGTTCAGAATGGGAACTAAAAATAAAGCCCTGAGCCCTCTACTAACTGACTAGACCCTTCTTGGCCAAGGGCACCCCAGAACACCTGAAAGCTGAGTTCCCAGCGATGATGGGGTGGGGAAGACACAGCACAATTCCATGCATACGATTTCCCTTTGTAAATATTCACGACTCCTATAGCTTGCTGAGTATGGACGCCCTCCCCCCCCCACCCCCCCCGCCTCCCCGTTCAGCGTCACATCCTGTTGCCTTCTGACTCTTTGCAGCACTTTTGTGTGCCTGGCTTCTTCCCAGCCTTTTGGAATGGCCACCCAGTGAGCTGTTAACTTTAGTGAGAAATAAAGCTCTTCTTTTCCCAAAGTATAAAGCTCATCAATTAATTTTTTTTTCAGTTAACAAGAACTTTCCAGGACGTATATGATGTCCCAGTCTGTCCCCAGAACCCAGTCCCTTGATGGGTCTAACCCCACCACTGGCTCCTCTTGTCCCAGGTGAGGCTCTGCCAACCACTGGGCCTCCTCCCATGATGCTTCCCTATCCGAAGGGGGACTTACTTCTCGTAGGCTGTTCAGTTGCTAGGGCCTACATCCTAGCTCCTCAGATCCATAATAAGAGTTCTCATTAGCTCTCACTAGATTCAAAGGCCAGTACAGTAGTTTCTTAAGAGTCTAGTTCAAGCTGTAATCGTAGCACTCTGGGAGGCCAAGGCAGGTGGATGGCTTCAGCTCAGGAGTTTGAGACCAATTTGAGACTGTCTCTACTAAAGATAGAAAAACCAGCCAGGCATTGTGGCAAGCACCTATAGTCCTAGCTACTCTCAGGGGGCCAAGGCAGGGGAATTGCTGGAACCCAAGAGTTTGAGGTTGCTTTGAGCTATGACACCACAGGACTTTACCTAGAGTGACACAAAGACTCTGTCTCAAAAAAAAAAAAGAACAAATGGAAAGCATAGAGCAATTCCAAGGAAGCAGGTCTTCTCATGAATGAGAAATAAGAGGGAGGTGTTACAGAGGAATAAACACCCTCTACCTCTCTGTTTGAAATTGCTCGGGACTCCTTTCGAGGCCTCTCTGGGCCTCCAGGCATTATTGCCCTTTTCTGTTGGTCATTGGTTGCCTAGGTTACCTCAGACCCACATCCCACATCCCTTTCCGTCTTTCATCCAGAGTGATGAATGTTCCTATGAGACCTCCAGACTTCCTGTTTGGCCGGCCAGGCTTTCCTTGTCTTCCCGGAAGCCCCTGTCCTTGTGTCCCTTCTCTCTCAAGTGGTCACAAGGTCATCTGGCCCATGGCCACACCATCCACCTGCATGACTTTGGGCAAATTATTAGACTTTCAATTTCCCCTCACGTCCCCGCCTCAGCAGGAGAATAATCACTGTCCCATCCCTGGAAGGGTGTTCCCAGGAGTCTGCTGTTGTCCCTGTGACTCTTACTCTTATTCTGAGGGTTCTCATCCCCAGACCTTGTGGGGATGGAGTACAGATTCTAACTGAGAGCCTTCCTCATCTTGAGCGGTGGTGCCTCGTGATTCTCCATGGTGTCCTTTGATTCACTGCCCCACAACCCATTGTCCTTGTACTGCGTAAATGGCCAGACCCAAGCAGGTGACATACTTTTACCATCTGCAGTGGTTTCTCACTGCTCGGAAGAAAATCCAGATCCTATCGCCTCTCAGTCATTCCTGGCACCCTGCAGTGTAACTCCGGACACCACCACACCCAGGAAACTGCCACCTAGGATTTCTACACTGTCAAATCCACAGTCACTCTCTGTCCTCATCTTAACTGATCTGTGAGCCTGTCTGGACCTTGGTGCGCCAGGTGCTCCTGGTCTAATACCTCCTCTCCAGGGCTATGACATAGGAAGGCAGGAACAAGGTCATTTTGTTTTGCCATTTTATCTCCAGTCCTTGGCACCATGCCTGACACTTAATAGATGCTCAATAAATATATTTGGGACATTCACAGATACTTGGAGGACTAAGAAAAGTCTCCAGTTCAGACCTTGCCACTGCACGGTCCATACCCATGCCTCCTTGTGAACTACATGCTGTTTGCACACACCAAGGCACGTAGAGCTCCAGAAGCCTGATATTAGTTTCAGGGATGGCTGACTTGCTGGTTTGGGGTTAAGTTCAACATTCCACGTGTGCACTGATCCACATTTTGTATGCATTTATTCGCACAGTGCCCTGAGCTCTTCTGTAAAATACGACTGACTGTCTGGCTGTCTGGATGATATCAGCAGCAGAGACCTGAACAAAGCCGTTATCTTCTCTTCCTGAGTACATCTCAAAGCTAAATCTTCAGTTCTGGCTGTCTAGGAGCACTTTGCTGAAATCAGCATTGTACCTTCACACCCAGGGGCGATTTAAAACAACTGAGAATTATTAGACAAAAATCCCCATCGTTCAAGCCCAGCTGATTTGCAAAAAATGCAAAATCACCTCTGCACTTGCAGAATATTCAGGTATATAGATTGTCAGGTCAAGAACACACAGGACAGGGGGAGGGACTGCCCTGACATCAATTAAAAGTTGGAGGAAAGAAAGAAAAAAATAGAAAAATAGAGCGCAGACGTGAAAAATGGTTGAGTCAGTGGTCGTAACTCAGATTTGTGTTCCTTCATGGTGAAGGCATGCTGGGGATTATTGGGCACTGAATATACATCTCTGTAATGTTTGCAGTCAAATTCCTGAAATACAGTTCTGAGTTTTTCAATAATTTTCTGATTGATACACAAAGACAAGGGCACTTGTTCCAGAATCATCACACTTCATCTTGATCCCAGTTCTGCAGCATCAACCCACTCCTGATCTCCCCATTGAGAAGGTGGGTTCAGGTGTCAGCACTGTCCTGACACACGACACCCTTACTCTGGCCTGAGCAGGTTGTGAATCACTCAACTCTCGTTGCCCATGGATGCTTCAAGTTCCTCTTTATTTGCTAATGATGACAACATCTTCCGTACACGGAGAATTGTGCAATTTATAAAATATTTTCAGATCTATTTTTCCCTTTATTAACTTCAGCTCTTATGCTAACAACTGGACAGTGGGTGGGTTAGGACAGTTTATTTCTATTTTTAGATTTTAAAATAAAGCTTCAATTAAATATCCTTTTATATCTACAAACGTACTTAAAATTTTAAAATCTGACAATAGCAAATGTTACACAAAGTAACCAGGACATTGAAGTCCTGCTACCGGTATGGCTCCTTAGAACACCATTTGGTGTTACCTAATAAATTTAAAGATGTACATATCCTATGGTCCAGCAAATTTTAACCCTGAAATATACCTGCATGTTGATTTTCTGAGGACTATTTCGTTTATCTGTGGTTTCAGATATCACGAAAAGTATGCATACACTGTTTTTTTTTTTTTTCTTTGCTAATCAGCTTTCATTAGTGTTTGTAAATTTAATGTGTGGCCCAAGATGACTTGTACAGCTTTTTATCAGCAGATATCATACAAAATCATGCATGATCAAAACACAGTAAAATCACACACACAGTATCATATAAAATCAATACATTTACTGTTTTCTCATGGTTTAATCTCACTTCCTGAAAACAGTCAATCTTGGTCTGTTTCTTATTCTGATTATCACAAATGTAAGTAGAGAAAGCACTCTCAAAGCTGGCTACACCACTCTGCACACCTGGGCACTTTTCCACAGCAAATAACCTCAAACTGCATTCTCATATGCCTGACATGCTTCTTCCTTTGGAGTCTCTGCAATTTCTGTGTTGCCCTCACTTGCTTCTTCCACTTCATTAGCTATTTCCTGCACTTTTGGACTGGTCTGCCCTTCAGTCGATATTGCTTGGAAAATTGCTTCTGGGTCAGGTTTATGATGACAAATTCATTGCCACCTCATCACCCATTGCAACAAAACCTTCAAAATCTACTCTGAATTCTGCCAAAGGAGATGGACTGCCTGATGGGGCCAAAACATTATGCTCTTGGGTTGTGATGAATCCAACTTTCTCCACACACTTCTGTATTATTTCTGGCTGAACTTTATTCCAAGCAGAGCTGATAAGGACAGCAGGTGGAACGTCAGCTGACACCGCAGGCACGCTCGTTTCCACAGGCAGACCACAGGTGTGTGTTTAGTAACAACCCACTGCTGGAGCTGGGCTCGGTAGTGCATTTTAAATGTTTTTGATCATGCCCTGGTCAAGAGGTTGTATTTTTGAGATTGTGTTGAGAAGTAGAAATTTCAGTGTCATGTTTGTGAGATGATTCACTTGCAGGTGGCCAGGACAGTTGTCACCTGTCAATGGAATAGACCATTTCTTCTTCACTTCTTAATCAATACCCTTTATCCACTCCTCAAAAAGGGCACCAGTCATCCATGTGCATTTGTTTTATCTATAAGTGATGGGGAAGTCTTTGGGCTTCAGGTTCTTGAATGTGAATTTTGCTGATTTACCAGTCACCAAGGGCTTTAGTTTCTCTCCAGCTGAGCTATTGCATAGCAGAACTGTGAAATGTTCTTTGGAAAGTTTTCTACTCTTACATTTGTCACCCTTTAGGATGAGGTATCAGGTATTACCTTGAAATAGAGTCTGCACCTGTCAGCTAGTCAGTATTAAATTAAAGATATTGTCATCTTTGACGCCTCTGTCAAAATCCAAGAACTTTTTGATGAACTCTTCCATAATTTCATTGGATTCACCATGCAACACATTCTGGGAGATCTCATGTTGCAGTTTAAATTTCTCAAGTCAACCACTTGATGCTTAGAATTCTACCACCTCAAATTCCTATGCAAATTTTTTAGCAACTTCTTGTATCATCGGCCTGAAATACTGGGATTTACTGCCCTCTTTAGTTTGAGCCAGCTGAATGCAGCCTCACTGATCTCATGGAGGGAAGTTTTCCTCCTTTCCTCCCATGGATCTCTCTCTCTCTCTCTTTTTTTTTTAATATAAAGACAGAGTCTCACTTTATGGCCCTTTGGTAGAGTGCTGTGGCATCACACAGCTCACAGCAACCTCCAGCTCCTGGGCTTAAGCAATTCTCTTGCCTCAGCCTCCC
>CAUYPK010155555.1:0-50096 GCA_963574355.1 Loris lydekkerianus
ATGAAACCAACAACTTACAGCCACCTAATCTTCGAGAAACCAAAAAAGAGCATCCACTGGGGGAAAGACTTTCTCAATAAATGGTGCTGGGAGAACTGTATATCCACATGTAAAAGACTGAAATTGGGCCTGCATCTTTCTCCACTCACAGAAATTGATTCAAGATGGATAAAGGACTTAAATTTAAGCCATGAAAAGATAAAAATCCTCAAAGAAAGAAAAACACTGGATTTAACTAAACTGAAAAGCTTCTGTACAGCTAAGGAGACAACAACCAAAGCAAATATACAACCTACACTATGGGAAAGGATATTTGCATATTTTGAATCAGACAAAAGCTTACTAACCAGAATCTATAGAGAACTTCAATTAATCCACAAGAAAAAAAACAACAATCCCATACATCAATGGGGAAGAGAGATGAACAGAACCTTCTTTAAAGAAGACAGATGAATGGCTAGCAAACACATGAAAAAATGCTTATCATCCCTAATTATTAAATAAATGCAAATTAAAACCACCCTCAGTTATCATCTAACCCCAAAGAGAATGGCTCATATCACAAAATCTCAAAACTGCAGATGCTGGCACGAATGTGGAAAGAAAGGAACACTTTTACATTGCTGGTGGGACTGCAAACTAATATAACCTTTTTGGAAGGAAGTATGGAGAAACCTCAAAGAACTCAACCTAGACCTCTCATTTGATCCTGCAATCCTATTACTGGGCATCTATCCAGAAGGGAAAAAAAAAACTTTTGTTATAAAGACACTGGTACTAGACTGTTTATCGCAGCTCAATTTACAATTGCTAAAATATGGAAAAAGCCTAAATGCCCCTCAACCCAGGAATGGATTGGCAAGCTGTGGTATATGTATACCATGGAATACTATTCAGCCATTTAAAAAGATGGAGATTTTGCAGCATTTGGATGGAGGTGGAACACATTATTCTTAGTGAAGCATCACAGGAATGGAGAAGTATGAATCCTATGTATTCAACTTTGATATGAGGACAATTAATGACATGGTGGTGGGTGGGGGAAGGGAAGACCAGACAGAGAAGGAGGGAGTGAGGGAAAGGAAAAGGAAAAGAAAAAAAAAAAAACAGTGGGTGGTGCCTATGGGGCACCTGGTAGGGCGACGGCCCCATATGCCAGAGATGGCAGGTTCAAATCCAGCCCCAGCCAAAAACTGCAAAAAAAAAAAAAAAAAAAAAAAGAAAAAATTGACTAATTCTCACATAAATTGGATTTTAGTTTTGACCAAACTACATTACTTAAACTTTAATTTTTAATTCAACTTGTTAATATGCTGTTTAGGATATTTCATCCTCATTTATAAGTGAAATATGTTTGTAATTTCCCCTTTATAATAATATATTTTCTCTAATTTTAATATCAGGCATATACAGATTAAGTAGAATGATTTTCAAGTATTTATTCTTTTTCTATTGTCTATAAGATTTAGCATGATCCATTTTTTAAAATCAGCCTTTACTTTTTATAAATATTAGTTGCCTATTTTTTGAGACTTTGGAAAAAAATAAGAAGTTAACTGATGACTCCATACTGAACCTCAGAGTCAAAGCATTATATAATAGACATACCCTTCTTTGACAATGTGAATGTTACTTTCTTGGCATTATTATTATTGCTATTGCTTAATATTTCAATGCAGCAATTGTCTGATTTCTTTTCTGAATGTATTTATGTTCGTTCATTCTTTATGAGCTTTTTGTTTCTAGTCCTCATCTTAAACATTGTTATTGTTATTAAATTTTAAGCCTTTTTAATTTTGTGAAGGCAAAAAGTGGAAACCTAATAAACACATGCATATGTAAAAAAAAATATATGGAACAAAATTCATTCAGCAAATATTTATTAAGTGCTTAACATGTGCCAAGTGCTTTACTAGGTCCTGAGGATACAGCATGAACAAAAAGAACAAAATCTCTGTTCTCAGGGAATTTATATTTTGTTTGAAGAGATAGTAAACAAATACAAAAATAAATGGCAGGTGATGATAAGCACCATGGAGAAAAATAAGATAGGGTGGTATGTCATGGCTAGGAAGGGCCTAAGAGGGCGGAATGGACAGCCTGAGAGGACAGCAGAGATAAGGAGCCATAGTGCTAGCAACGAGGACACCCCAGCATGAGCCTTCTTAATAATCATGGGCAGCAGAGTGATAAAAGGACAGGGAGGGGAGGCAGAGCCCAGGGTCCCATGCTCCTCTGCCTGAGTGGATGTCTCACTCTATGTGGGCTATGGAGACCACCAAACTCCAGAGGAGCCTCCATGAGAAAGCAAGGGTGGCTGAGCAAAGCTGGTCCCCAATTACTCTCTTACCTTGTTTATTCTTTGCATTACTTATTAGCTGCTTTAGGAATCTTGACTTAAGCCCTAGTCATCATTTTTGCCCAGTCCTAGTCAAAGCTGTCTTTGTGGTCTGGCCTGGAAAGGGCTGAATAGGAATAGGACATAAACAGACCTTGACAGTTGTTGGGGATGGAGGTGGGACATGCTTCTAAAAAGGTCATCAGGCAAGAACTATCTAATGAAATGATATTTGAGCAGAGATTTATATGAAGTAAGGCAGTGAGCCTTGAGATGCATGTGCGGAAGGAAGGTGTGGAATTCCCAGCCCAGAAACAGCAAGTGTGAGGGCTCTGAGATAGGATTGCTCTTGGTATGTTCAAAGGAAAGTGAGGCAGCCATGAGGCTGCAGAGGAGCGAGGAAGCGGAGCGTGGTAGCAGATGACGTAAGGGAGCGTTCTGTGAGGCCAGATTACCTATGGCCTTGTAGGCCATCCTAAGAACGTTGATTTTCTTCTGAATGAAAATGTTGGGATTTAAGCAGAGGGGACAGAATGTGGTTTAGATTTAGTAAAGATCACTCCACTCAAAAGGAGTTGACATGAGAAAATCATAGCAAGGCAATATATGGAAAAGAAATCAAGGCTGCCTGTGAACATGTTAAATCTGATAATGCCTATTGGACAAGTAAAATGAGAATTAAAGGAAACAACCTACATCTTAGGGGGAATTTAATGAGAAAGTATCTGAATTCCAAAAGTTTACTTGAAGGTAAACATTATATATTTGTTAGATCTTCTTTTCTTTTCTTTTCCTTTCTTTCTTTCCTTTTCTTTTCTTTTTCTTTCTTTCTTTTCTTTTCTTTTTCTTTTTTTCTTTTTTTCTTTTTTTTTTTGACACAGAGTTTCACTCTGTTGCCCTGGGTAGAGTGCTGTGGCATCGAAGCTCACAGCAACCTCAAACTCTTGGGCTCAAGCAATCCTTTTTTCTTTTTTTTTTTTTTAGTAGAGATTTGGGGGGGGTCTCACTCTTGCTTAGGCTGGTCTTGAACTCTTGAGTTCAAGCAATCCACCTGCCTCAGCCTCCCAAAGTGCTAGGATTGCAGGCATGAGCCACTGTGCCTGGTGAATCTTCAATTCCAAACAATTGGAAAATAAAATTTATAAGTTGTTTTTAGTGTGTAAGTTATGACTGTAAACCTAATAATACTTAGATTGCTATATTTTCATATATTTATTACTTCTTTATATTTACAAGTCTTCCACCCAAAGATACGATATTTACAGCAGATTTTCACAATGAAATCATTAAAGATCTTTTAAAATATACCGTATATACTCGAGTATAAGCCGAGTTTTTTTGGCACAAAATTTGTGCCGAAAAACCCGAACTCGGCACAAATTTTGTGCCGAAAAGACTCGGCTTATACTCGAGTATATACAGAAAGCTGTCCAAAAAGACTTGTACATGAATGTTCATAGCAACTTTATTTATAACAGCCCCAAACTGGAAACAACAAAAATTTTTATAATAAAATAAATGATAAACGAAGTTTGGTAGACGCAAAAAAAAAAAAAAAAAAAAAAAAAAGTTATGCTATGCAGCAATTAAAAAGAAAGAGCTACAGCTTGGAGTAGTGGTTCACACCTGTAATCCTAGCACTCTGGGAGGCTAAGGTGGGAGGATCTCTTGACCTCAGGAGTTTGAGATCGCTGTCAGCTAAGCTGACACTATAGCACTCTAGCCTGGGCAACAAACTGAGACTTGGTCTCAAAAAAGAAAAGAAAAAGAAAAGAAAGAACTACTAACTCATGCAACAACATGGGTGAATGTCAAGAAAATTATATTGTGTGAAAAAATGCCAGCCCCAAAGATTATATACTGTATGATTACATTCAAGCAAAGTTCAAGAACAGCCCCAAACTAACCTATGTCATAGAAATCAGCAAGTAGCTGCAGCAGAGGGAGGGAGTGGGCTGGAAAGGGGCACAAGGGTGAGGAAAATGTTCTGTTTTTAACACATACATATAAAACCATCAAAACTCACTGAATTAAACACTTACAGAATGCATTTCATTGCATGTAAACTGTATTTAAAAATCATAACAAAATATGACCCAACTGAAGGACAACTTCAAGCCCTAACAAAGGATTATATACTAAAAACCTGAGGCTGGAAGTATTTTATCTAATTAAATACAAAGTTTTGCTCTGAATTTCCCAACAACCAAGGCAAAAGAGAAGCAAATAAATTATTTAGTTCTACTACCTAATATCAGTGTGTGTCTGAAGAGAAAAACATTTTTCTTAACACTAAATGTTAAAATATTTAGATATTACATAATGATTTCACTAGCACTTTTACAGAAGTTGAAGGAACATTTTTGACTCATTTTTATTTCTATCAATCCTTGACAAAAGTCAAAAGGGTAATAACATATCCTGGGTTTATGAGGACATTTACATGGGAAGCTAAAGGAAGGCTTTCCAGGTAGAGAAGTTTCCTAGGGTGTCAACAAGCTGCAGGGATGGAATCTAGACTCACTCCAGGGAAAGTGTTTGTGGCAGGAGGTGGATATCAGATAATTAGGGGTTAAAAAAAAGTGTGATAGTCTCTGGAGTGGATTAGAACTAGACATGTAAGTTTTAGCTACTAAACTTGTATTTGGCTAATTATATGTTTAAAGTGTTCTGAGAACTTCCCTTATTCATGTCCAGATGAAAGCCTCTATTTCAGTGGTTCTCAATCTTCCTAATGCTGCAACCCTTTAATAAAGTCCAAAGGGGTTGCGACCCACAAGTTGAGAACTGCTGCTCTATTTAGTTGTGGGCTTCCAGGAGTCCAACATGTGCCATGTGAAGATTATGTGAGGACTTTTTTGCTTCCCCGTGGTGTCAGATATTGAAAAAATTACGCATGAAGCTTTTTTTTTGCTCATCAGTTTATGTGTTTAAATGTGTGGCTGTAAACAACTTTTCCAATGTGAAGCAGAGAAGAGAAAAGGTTGGACACTCCTGGCTGGCACCTGAAAGCTCTTCTCCTTTTATGCTTCTCAGCAGGGGGTACTAAATTGGCAAATTAGCCAGGGCAGTCATGCATTCCTTGTGTGAGACTCCCTACTTTTTAGACATTTAGTATTGTGGCCTCACCCACTAAATTCTCTAGTCTTGTGACAACCAAAATTTCCCCCTACATTTTAAAATGTAACCAATGTCTTTTGATAATCACTGGGCCTTGAACGAATCTTGGCATCCTCTTGAATGTGGAAGAGCTTCTGGCCCTAAATACCACCCTGGAAGAAGATGGTAGGTATCAGGGATGAAGACATAATCTTAGTATGAAACTCAATTCTGTCCTCTTAAAAATCTTAATATGGCTCCCCACAGAACATTTTATTTAAAACAATGCTATGTCTTTGCACATCAAGCCCGCCAGGATAAAATAGCCTCCAAGGAAAACCCTTATCAGCTGAAGGGGTTGATCCACAAAAATATAGTTCATTTATTTGATACTGAATTTTTCATTTGAATGCTGAAGATCGCTTTCCAAAAAATACTTTGGTTCTAGTAAAGCTGATATCATACTTTCTTTCCTAGCTACAGTGACCAAGATGTTAGTTTATTTCTTCATTCAATGTTTAAGACCCATTAAGTGCCAAGTACTGAGGACACTCTATTTTGCTAGTCATCTGGTGGAGGGTTGCATGGAGACAGATACTTTTTTAAAGTAACATGGAAGCTATAAGAAATAAAGAGAGCTATGGTGGCCTCTTGCAGGAAACTTTTAATCTGAGATCTGAAGGATGAATAGGAGTTAACTGTTTTCTTTATGGAGGGAAGGTAAGTGGGTAAAGACAAAACTGTTTCAGACAGGGCCACCAGCTTATATGAAGGCTAAGACAGAAAGAAAAGGTTAGGATGCAAACAGGAAAACGGTGAGAGAAGTCCAGTGAGCGTTTAGGGCTTGAAAGGATGGATTTTTTTTCCTGAGTGCAGCAGGACACCATCATAGAATTTGATAGTACTGTGGTCTCCAACCCCCAGGCTGTGGACTAGGGTGGGTGGCTCTGTGGCCTGTTAGGAACCAGGCTGCACAGCAGGAGGTGAGAGCCTTCCCCTGTATTTACAGCTGCTCCCGCTCACTCACATCACCACCTGAGCTCCACCTCCTGTCAGATCAGCGGCAGGACTAGATTCTCATAGGAGCCTGAACCCTACTGTAAACTGCATATGCGAGGGAATCTAGGTTGCCTGCTCCTTATGAGACTTTAATACCTGATGATCCGCAGTGGAGATGTAATGTGCTTGAATCACCCCTGAGCCCTCTTCCTCCTAGTCTGAGGAAAAATCGTCTTCCATGAAACTGGTCCCTGGTGCCAAAAAGGTTGGAAGACAGACATGATTTGGTTTGTCTTTAAGGCAACTTGCTCAGATCCAGAGTGACTAGATTTGAGGAGAAAGCCAGCATAGATTTTGGAAAAGACATCCAGGCAACTGGTTGGGAAATGTTACATATTATCCAGAATAAAGGTGACAGTGGGAAAGACCAGGAGTATAGGAAGGAGTAATTTATTCATCCAATAGATAATTATGAGCTCAGCTATGTGCCAAGGACCCTATTAAGATATTGAAGAGTCTAGTGGGGGAAATATATTAACTAAATAAGCAGCAATGACAAAAGAAAATCTTAATCACATCCAGTGCCACGAGGGAGAAATATATATATGGTGCTATGAGACCGCAAAACAGGAGAACCTCTCCTATGGTTCAGAGGTTTCCCTTGAGGAAGAGTCACCAGAACTAAAGTCTGAAGGTTGAATAGAAGTTAAATAAAAGGCATGGTGGTGAACAAATGTAATTTTCAAGGAAATGAGAATAGCACTTACCAAAAAACTGTAAAACAGTGTGAAAGGATGCTAAGAACAACGGAGAGAATGGCTGGACTGGCCAGTGCAGCATTAACTATTTTGGTCTTTACCCCAAGGAAGAGAAGAAACCACAGAAGTGTTTTAAGCAGGGCTGGGGTGGGGTGATTGAGCCAGGACTACAGAAGACCAGGAAGCTGCTGGGAGGTGGGGGACACAGTGACCGTCAAGACTGTGGGGTTTCTGGTTTGGGATTCTAGAACAATCCCCATTTCACGATGGTGGTTAAGACCATGTCATCAGAAAATAGTTTTCATCTTCTTACTCATTGGGGCAAGAACCAGGTCATCTAAAAATTACATCACACATTAAACTGCTGGTCACTAAGTCTCCCTTAAGGAATGTGACCGCAGAGAGAAGATTGGACAAAGATGGGGAACATTCATTTTTTACCTTTAACATTTCTGTATTATTTGCAATTTTACAAGGAAATATACTTGCAAAGTTAAAAAACAGATATAGAAATCCCCCAGAATTATTTATAAATGTAAGTAGGAGAAAGCTAGAATTATCTTGCTTCATAGCCTTCAGGCCTGGATTTTGAGCTTGAAAGAGCCCAATCCCAACCCTTCTGCTTCTCAGAACCAACCAGCAGTAATAGGTGGCTGGAAGAATGAAAGTGTGGGATCTACAACCTATGAGTGATAGCAGGAAATATTTTAATTCATGGCTTAAAAATTCTGTAAATATTTCAAAAAATCTTAACGTGTTCTGGGTTAATTTTTTCAATAGAAGGCTAAAATGTTCAGTAGTCAGAGAGCTGAGACTTGCCAAACCATGCTTCTTCCTCAAAGAAGGGCTACCCACTAACCTCAGACAGAAGCCAGGTTAACAGTGATTTGAGACAAGGCTTTCAACAGACTGATAGCAATGTACTTTGTGGAGATGAAGAATCGCTCTTTTCTAGGAGAAACACATGAAATCGTCATCTAGGAAACTAAGTCTCAAACGGTTAAAATATGCAAGGACTGGTGACAAACACCGAGTAGGATTTATATAATTTGGGGCAACAGACTCTTTGCTGGGAAGAAGGGGGGTGGCTGGGAAACTACTAAAGGTGCACTTAGCACAAACAGCCGGCATTAACTCGCAACTGCATTCAAATGTGGCGCTGGACGTTTTCCTTCCAGTAATTATTTGCTTTTCATTTGCATTATTATATTATTCCTCTTGAGGTTTGTTTTTTTTTATTGTTAAATCATAGCTTTGTGCATTAGTGCAACCAAGGGGTACAATGTGCGGGTTTCATATACAATCTGAAATATCCTCATCAAACTGTTCAGCGTAGCCTTCATGGCATTTTCTTAGTTATCGTATGTAGACATTTGTATTCTGCATTTAGTAGGTTTCACCTGTACCCTCCTCTTGAGTTTTTTTATACTTGGACTTCTGTCATTTGAGATAAACACCATTTAGAACACTATGTACTTTTATTTTTGGCATTCTGCTTACTAACAAGGTGTGGAGAGTCTGAAAAGGGATCCAGGAAAAGCAGAAATGAAAAATTATACACTAAAAAACAAGATCAGTGTTCACTCACTAACAGCAGTGATAGATTTCACCAGAAGTGCTAATTGTACAGTGCTCTCCACAGAACTTTCATACCTATGATTTTATTTAATTATGAGCTACCTTTTGAGCCACATTCTCGATTTGGTGTCACAGATGAGCAATCAGGGTCACAGTCCTAACAAGTTGCCAAAGTTTATACAGCTTTATCTTCTGACTTCTATGCTCTTTTTGAACTAGTGCAAAAGATAACAGAAGGTGCTGCAAAGGGGCAGGACTAGAGCTGTCTCAGGTAAACACACACGCTCTAAGATGGCATTTGTGGAATAGTTGCCCCAAATTCACATTGAAATCCTCACCTCCAAGGTGATGGTTTTAGGAAATGGGGCCTCCGGCAGGTGTCGACTCATGAAAGGATAGCCCTCAGGGAATAAGTGCCCTTATAAAAGGGACCCCAGAGAGATCAGCCATGTGAGGTCACAGAGAGAAGACAGTTGTCATCTATGAGTGGCCCTTCCTCATCAGACACTAAATCTGCAGCTGCCTTGATCTTGGGCTTTCTAGGCTGGAGAATTGAGACATAGATTTCTGTTATTTGTAAGTTAGTCTATGGTATTTTGTCACAGCTACCCAAATGGATTGAGACAGAACTCATTTACCAGGAGGGGACGCTGAGTATCCCTGGGGCCGTCCCTCCGGGAGGCAGGGCACTCCTCTCTGCATGTCTGAGTCTACCATCTGCTCATGCACATCCTTCGCCCTCTGGTTTTTCAAAGCCACACCAAGACTGCAGTCTCCTACAGGGCCCACGAGTTCAAAGGGTATCGCTTAGAATTTCAGTCAGACCTCCAAAATTCCTGGGTCATATCTGCATGATCAAGCTTGGGTGAAGCAAGCTGAAGTTACTATAGTAGTCATGGAGAGGAAGTAAAATCATGGGCACTACACTAGACCAATCAGGCCACATTGATGATTGTAAATGTTTTAAGGAAGTATTTTTACTAAAATGATTACACAAAAACCTTTACAAATTATATGAAAAACTATGTTACAGGAAAGTGTATGTCTGGGTACCTAGAAACCTAGAGGCTGCCTGCTACACTGGACTGTGATGAAAGCACACTCCTACCATGAAGCCAGCCAGATGGCAGGGTTATTGCCTCGGATCGACTACCTTCATACAACATTATAACTACCATAATCAATGGAAAAACGGAAACTAATATGCTCCTTCAAAATGCAAGCCTTCAATAGCAGCACATGGTCTACTGAATGAAGTTCTCAGAATGGTATATGACATTTTCCATGACAATTTATATTCTAAAATCTCAATGACTCTCTCAAATATTTCCAAAGCACCTGGATCTGCCACTCCCCCTCATAGCACAGATAATAACACAGTACAATTAGTTGGTTATTTATCTGTCTCCTTTCATAGATTTTGAGTCTCCAAGAAAGCAGCAGTTGCCTTTCTCCTTTATAGATGTATCTTCAACATAGTATTATATGTTGGACATACAAAGGATCCTCAGTTATTTGCTGAATGAATAAACAGTGTGTTCCTAGCCACCCTCCGCGCCCCCCCCCCTCCCCAGCCAGACCATGAAATTTTAGAACCTAGAAGGTAGGAAGGAAAAAGCCAAGCTCATTCCATAAAAAAATATGTTCTTCTAAAAAGTTGTCAATCCCTGAATATCCAACTGGCTGGCCTAAAGTTCTGACATGACTGAAATGAAACCAAAAGCCATGAGTAAATAATATCCTTTTGGACTACAATTGGTTTCTGGACTGAATCCTTTATTATGAGTTGAAGCTTTAAAATTCTGACCTCCTAAAGTCAGAATAGAATTTTTTGTCTTAAGAATTTTCAATGAAATCACTCTTAGGTATTTTAAAGGGCAGTGGATCCAGAATTATTTCAGATTATGAAGCAGCCTTTGAATATAAAAATCATCACTGTAACTCATGGGGCTCCATTTGTGAGGGGGCATTCTCAGAGAAGCACAATATTTCATGCTCCTTGCAAACTTTAGGCTCTAACAATAGTCCTTCCATTAAATATAGAGGCATTTTACATTGATCAGCATCATTCAAGAAGGAATCTTAAATATTACTTTTAATAGTATCGACAAAGAATCTGGTTTAGTTATTAAAATGGCTTATTTTTATTTTTAAAAAAGATCTGTGATTTTACCCACTGTATATAGAGAACTGAACTTTTAAAAAATAGTTTCTTTCTTTTTGTGAATTATCTTAAGATATGAAGAACCAAATTTTTCTTTGGTTTTATTATATGGGGGGAAAATAACACACAGTCTTGTCAAACAACTTTGTGATATTTATATTCCATTGCACAGATATGGGTTATACAAATTAGTAACACAACTTATTTCTTAAATTCCAAACATTTTCTAAAATTATTATTACAGCAGGTGCCTAGGATATTTAAACATAAAAGTGGAAATCATACTGTAAGTAGTTAAATATGACATTGAAAATGCTACACATTTTAATTAGAGGAAAATTTAAGTATGTGCTCAAATGCTCTAACAAACTAGGTAGCAGGGCAACTAACAGCTACAAATAAGTCACTGTGGTCCATTTTTACGTATGCTTATAAATGATTATTCTTTAGATAACTCCTTCTCTTGAAAATGCATAATTAAAACATAAAGATCCAGATAAATGATTTAAAGAAATTTAATTCTTCCTAACACCTAAGATCTAAGGTGAAGTGTACTATTGTCAATGACTTCATACACTTACTAACTCAAACAGAAAAGACACCACACTTGGAAAAGAAGAAAAGATTTCTTTTTTTAAGGTAATGGTTTTAATTGAATTAATGAGATGAAAAGATAGTGAAGCCCTGTTTGCTACTTACATGAAAGATCTTAAAAAATAATCACTGCACAAAATACAAAGGGTGGGGTTATTTATGCTATGGTATTAAATTTTTCTCCATAATGTTTTCCTTGACTCTTCAAGAACAAATTAGAGTTTCCACAGCAAATTTGTTTTCAAAATGCCGAATTGTGATACAATCGCTGGCTTCACGTTTCTGAATACCTGTTGGGGAGGAAAAAGGTATTTTTAAGTTTTGGTTCTTTAGTAATAGATATTCACATATACTTAATAGTTATTACATAGGCATACATGGTATTTCATTCTTTTATTCCATAAACTTTTGTCACATCACAGAGAATACTTTTTCTCTCTTTTAACTAAGTATCTTAGATCAGAGCAATAGTAATAATGATGTGATATAAACTGCTTACAAATTTATGAACTTGTGATATTTGCATGACCACATGTGTCTTTGTAGAAACTCAGAACTGCACTAAAAATGGTAAATCTCACTGCATACTAGTCTGACTTAAAAAAAAATATTATACACCAGGAGAATTTTAAAATGTAAGGAATCAAGTAGGTTTTAGATGACTCCTTAGCCTGAGGTCAAAGAAGAATATTATTAAAAATGTTAACTGTAAACTAATACAGTCTCTATGGAAAGAAGTACAGAGAATCCTCAAAGAACTCAGATTTGATCTCCCACTGGAGCACACAATCACACTACTAGGCATCTATCTACCCAGAAGGAAAAAAAAAATTTATCATAAAGACATGTCCACTAGATTGTTTATTGCAGCTCAATATATAATTGCCATGATGTGGAAACAACCTAAGTGCCCATCAACTCAAGAACAGATTAACAAGCTGTGGTATATGTATACCATGGAATACTATTCAGCCATAAAAGGTGACTTTACAGCTTTTGTATTAACCTGGATGGAGTTGAAACACATTCTTCTTAGTAAAGTATCACAGAATGGAAAAGCAAGAATCCAATGTATTTAATACTAATATGAAGCCAGTAGACAAATTAATGCACGCTCACACAAGAGAAAAACTCATTTCAATTCAAGTTGGGGGGAGGAAGATGGAGGGCTGGAGAGGGGAGTGGGGATTTGTGGTGCTCCCACTGAATGGGCACAATATAAGGGTATATGGCACACTTTGGGTGAGCAGGACATAACTACAAGACAGAATGTGCCTAGCAAATTCAAATCCTGTGACTTGGTTGTTTGTACCCTGACGCTAACCTGAAATTAAAAAATAAATAAATTAATTAAAAACACGAAGAAAAAGCCAAGAAAGCACTTTTACTGTGTGACATGATTTCAAAGAAATCACACCACAGTGTGTTTTAATAGCACTTCTTACTTTCTACAGCTGCTTCATGTACTTTCACTTTATTTTTACAACGATCTTCAAAGGAAATGGGGAGATAATATTATCCTTATTTTTCAGGTGAGAAAAAAAAAGGTTAAGTGATTTGGCAAAGCTATAACATTAGTTATGTCAATGCTCTGAATTCCTCACCCAAATTCTTTTCTAACTAACCTGACAGTGATTATCCTCAATGTGACCCAAAAGGCAAACTGCCTTCTTAGGCTCTAGATCCCTGATGATACAGCTCAAGACTGGTCTTGAGACCCCCCTGCTGCATAGTAAGAACCCTTCCAATATGGCTGAACCTGGCAGGATAGGAAGTTGTGTAGGGTGACCATTTGCAAAGTCAGGGATCAGCATTTTGAGGTAATGACATTTCACATTAACTTTCCTCTACCTAAAAAGAGTGGATTTAGAATTAAGATGATTCTATCGAAATCTGAGATTACATAGCAATACAATTTTATTTTCTTACTCATGGCAAGCATATTGGTAAGAAGGACGAGGCTTCATCTAAATCTAGTTTAACATAAACTTTTCTGCCAACACTTGAACATTACAAAAGTCTTACCTTTAATAGTTTCTTTGCGTTGGAGTTTGTAAGTTTCCTTGTCATGACACAGTCGATAAATAAAGAAACCCAGGTGATCGACGTTTTCAATGCGATCAGTAATAACCATGTGCTCATGAATCAGATATGACTGAGGCAAATAGGTTCCAGCCTACATTTAGAAAGAAAAGACTACATGAACATCTTAGAACATATATTTAGCAGACTACAAAAATTTGTCAACAAAATTCTTAGAGAATAGTATTAATTAACAGGGGTTGAAAATTGCATACCATCTGTCTTTATAAGTAGAGTTTTATTGGAAGACCAGAATGTCTCTTTGTTTAAATGTTGTCTATGTCATCAAAATTAAATACTTATCTGATATTTACTCGCTGGCTCTTTAGAAGACTTAAACATAATTTTATATTATACCTTAACTTCAAAATATAAAACATTAAAAAAAAAAAAAGAACAAAACTGGCTTGGCACCTGTAGCTCAGTGGTTAGGGGATGGGCCACATGCTCGGAGGTTGGGAATGGGGTGGGGGTGGTGGTAGGTTCGACCCTGGCCAGGGCCCACTAAACGACAATGACAACAATAACAAAAGAATAGCCAGCCATTGTGGCGGGCACCTGTAGTCCCAGTTACTGGGAGGCTGAGGCAAGACAATTACTTAAGCCCTAAAGTTTGAGGTTGCTGTGATGCCACGGCACTCTACCAAGGATGACATAGTGGGACTCAAAAAAAAAGAAAAGAACAAAACTAAAAACCATTAAAATCTTAGTTTCTCTTTGTAAAATTCTTAGCTACATTCTAGTAAAATGGGCTCTACTAGGGCTAATTTCTCAACTGGGAATTCCAAGGCACTGTAATAGTTTTGTTAAACAAAAATATTAAACATTTTTATACCTTGATGTTAATAAGTAACTCCAGTAGGTTTCTGGGTGGCATAACAATGGAAGTGTTCAGAGGGATCACATAGCACTTATCCAAATTAAGATCTAAATACGCTGTGAGTTTCTGGGAAGAAAAAGACAAATTTTAGTTAGATTAATTTTTTGAAGATAGGCAGTAATTAGATATCTAACAATAATGTGTACTATTTAAATGGACTGGCACTAGAATGTGTAAATCACTTGCATTCAACAAATCAAAGTTTGGTTGGCTAGGGATGGAGGTAGAAACGAGATAAAATTACTGCTCCTAGTAAATAAAACGCTTATCAGGGGTTTCTGTCCATATTAAGTAATAACAATACCTATTACAATTAACTGCAAATAGGTATCATCCGATTAAGAGATTTAGTTCCCTCACTTTTAAGCCCAAATGCCCTCTACGGAATCTACCTATTGTATGTAAAGATTAACTTTTCTCCTACACATCCAGAAGGCAACTATCATTCTTAGCGAACTGGAAAAATAGTCATGTTAACGCTTTTAAGTTCAATGGTGCAGATGAGAAACCTGGTTGAGGACGATGGTCTCACAAGATGATTTTGAGGACTGAGTTAAACCAAACCATGTTTAACACTGAAATTTCTATGAGCTCAGAAAGTGTTAGGTCTCATTTACTATTTGTTTTGGATAAAGTTTATTACCTTGAACACAAAAAGTAATTTTTCAAACTGGTTTATAAATATTTATTGGGTATGAAATGGTTGTAAAGCTAACTTTAATAGTTTGTTTAAGTGTTGCAAATAGCAACCTTATAGAGACATTAAAAACTACAGGTAATATGTGAACTTCTGAATCTCTTAAATCTTGATTTAGAAAAAAAAAATTCATTGGACAAGAATTACTAGGTAATAAATAGTACAGTACTTTCCCCTTTACCTTCAGTTTTGCTTTGTGGGTTTCAGTTACTCACAGTCTGAAAAAAGGTGAATTTATTATAATGAGATATTTTGAGAAACCACAGTAACCTAACTTTTATTATAATATACTATGATAACTATTGTATTTTATTATTAGTTATTATTAATCTCTCCTTGTGCCCAATTTATAAATTAAACTTTATCATAAACATGTATGAAAAGGAAGGCAGTACATGTATGGTTATATGTAGGGTTCAGTACTATTTATGGTTTTAAGGATCTATCCACTAGGTACCTTAAAATTTTTCTCACACAAGTAAGTGGGAGACCACTGTACTCTGTTATCATGTTAATTTCTTAGATGTGATAAAGATGTTGTAGTTATGCAGGAGAACATCCTCATTCTTAAGAGATAACAGCATAAGTATTTAGGAGTTAAGTGTCAAATGAGAGAAAAAGATGAAGCAAATATGGCAAAATTCTGGAAACTGGTAGAAAATTTTGGTTGTTCACTTCAACTTCACTGCACTGCCGAAAAGTGTTCAAAAGCTGAGGGGAAAAGTAGAATGAATGAGAACTTAAAAACAGATTAATGAACTACAGAAATGATCCCAGGGACTCTACCTAACAAATGCAAACACTGTAACCTAATTGTACCCTCACATTAATCTGAAATTTAAAAAATAAATAAATGCTCAGAGTAAAAGTTTGCATTAAAAAATAAAAAACTAAATAAGTAAAAATAAAAACAGATTAATAAAATTATTTCTAAAAATGCTACCAAAAAATGAGAACACAAATTACCTCTTATCTAAGAAAGCATGGGAGCATGTAAGAAATAACAATAATTTGCCAGCAAAGGGGGAATAGCTCTGAGGTGGGCTGCAAGAGCAGACAAGGCCAGGGGAAGAAAGGAATAATGAGATGACAGAAGGCCAGGTCGCTAGGAGTCTGTTCAGAAAAGCGGGGCCCACCAAATGTTGACAGTTTGTCTTGTAGGGTAGAGAAACCTAAGTCTGGTTTTTAAAGTAAAAACTAAACTCTAAAAAGACTAAGCAAATATTGAAATTAAAACTACAAAAAGCATAAATTAAAGAACCTGCATTTTTCTAACAATTCTGGACACACGGCTCTCACCTTGTTAAAGTCATGAACAATGTTGGCAGGATCACTATCTGCAAACTCTGGCACAGGCACACTGATAAATTCAACCTCATCTTCTTCAAAGATCTTAATGTTTTCTTCAATTGTCTGGTAGCGTGCAGCTGGGGCATCTGCAGAAGGCTCATTTAAGATGACATCATCTTTGATGTACTTTATTCCACAGTAGTACACGTCATCTGGCTGTAGAGAATTTAAACACTCATTTCAGCAATTCAGCATGAGACAGGTTTTTAAATGTAAGCATTACTTAAGCTGCCACCTCTTTCTAAATAGCATTTTGCTTGCAAACTCTTACTTTTAGATGACAAGTCAGACAGTTTAATTACACAGTTAACACATTCTTAAGATCAGGTTTTGAAGTACTATTAAAAATCGACTGCAGAAGGAGAAAAGCAGCTGATTTCCCTTTTACGTTTTATGGTTGATAAAAATAGAAAATAAAAGCAATTATCCATCATCTTCATATTGTCATTGTGTGACAATGTGAAGAAACACACAAGCCTACTTCTACCTGTTGGCATTTTTCTTTTTTTAAATAAAAGAGTATGCTCAGGAACTAGCAGTATTTTTCTTTAAAGAATATACTTTTAAAACTTTTGATGTGCTCCACTGATTCAATGATTCTTCTTTTATTAGCCAAAAAAGGGATATGTTCTCTGTAATTTCTACATGCATACAGGTAGTTCTGATTTTCCTTAAACTATATCACAATTAAGTGGAAAATATTAGATTACAGCAAATCTTTATAATATTATCTCATTTTTGTAAAAATAAAAGTGTGCATACACACACAATAAAAATTAGGGTATATAACAAACTGTTAAGGTACCAAATGTAATCTCTGGACAATAGAATTGCAATTAATTTTTTCTATATCATAAATATTCCTCATAAAAAAACTGTACTTAAAAAGATAATTAGCATTTAGTAATATCTATCAACATTATCTTGAATAACATAGATTCTCCAAAATTAGCTATTTAGATTATTTTAGTAGGTCTAGTTACCAACTGTTTCTCCAACTTTTGAAATGTTAAAATACTCCAAATATACAAAAAGCTTTAAAGCAATTTCCCCCTTAAGATTCCTTAAGGAGAAAAAAAAAAACTACTGAATTACTGCCGAGAGAAATATATCACAAAACAGATGATAAGTCATAATTATCTGATGAAAAATCTATGCCTTCACCCACCGGGATTACTATTTAAACACTCTTTAAAGAACTTTCACCCTATGTTAATTTCAACATCTCTGCTGAGCCTAGCCCATTCTTTAGAGAAACCAATGCCTAGGGAAGAGGTAGTTTCAGTGTACTCTGGGCCCAAGAACAAAAGGCTACAATAGGGCAGCCCAAACTGGCTATGAAGTTATAGCCTATCAACAGGACATTTGTGGCGAATGCATTTGAAGACAATGCTACTCTCCTTTTAGTGACTGCGTGCTTAATCAGCTGGCAAACATGACGGAAAGATTTTTAAGCACAGCTTTAAAACACTCTGGGTAAAGACCATAGACAAAGAGTTCAAACTTAGAGCAAGTTAGAACAATTTTATAATACACATGAAAGAAAGAAAAAAAAAAGTCAAGGATGAGAAAGTATTTTCCACTTACCTGAAGTGCAAAATATTTGTACAGGTATGCTCCTCCTAGAATGACACCAGCAAGCATAAACGCTAGTCCGAAGCACATGCACCAACACCAGGCTCTTCTTTGGCCAACTGGTACCACATCATCTGGGTCCTAAAATAGGAAAAAGACAGATAGTCATAATCTATCATATCAGTCATTATCAGAATCATAGAACGCTCAGGAATGGAAACCTTAAGGTTTATAATTTTAATAAATGAAGACAGAAAGACCGAAGGAGTCTGATCAAAATCAACCCAAGAATGATTCAGTGGTAGCATCAAGGCTCATCACAACAGCTCTTAGGCTGCGACACTGGTCCCTAAGCAAAGTTCTGCCTACTTCTAACCCTTAACAGTCCACCTGCTAACCATGTCTCGAGCACTGGCACATGCCATCATTTCCATTTTCCATGTATAACTTTTGGTGACACCTAACATTTAAAAAATCAGAGAAGGTTACAACACAACTTTTCAAATAATATCGTGATGCTGAGCCTCATGGTTACAAATTCAGGACATCTCTTTATTGGATCATTTATAAAATAATGGGTTAGTCTGCAAAAGGTAATTTTTACTTCAAACCAGTCATAAAGCCATTCTGAACAATCCACAAGAAAAAGTAACAGGAAAAGTAAGAAGGGATGGAAGAAATAATATACTAAAATTCTTTAAGCCATTAGAATGTTTTGAAAAAGGACAAAGTTACATGCCTAAAAGTCATCCTATCAATTTCACTACCCTACCCTATATCTAAGTTTAACAACATTCTTCACTTTCTTTTTAAGATGGGAATAGTGGGAAAAATGAGATGAGATTCAATAATAAAAACTTATAAAGAGTCAAGAAACATAAAATTGGCATACAATTGTCATAGAATTTTGATTTTGACCCACTTAAGAAAGTAACAACATCATTTTGGGTCATGACATTCGTAATTCTTTCCCCGTGCCCTTCTGCTCCATCACTCTGTCACTTCAGAGTTACAGCTAATTTCTTATTTGTACCCAAGTTCATGTGCACAGGGCTAAGAAAGCATAGGTGACTATATAACTAGTAGCTCAAGAGACAGTACAGAGAGCAAAAGAAAGGCTTCAACTGGCTTGAAACTAGTATAATAAAAGGTGTTGTAGATCCTTGAGATGAAAAACTTAATGTAGGGTAGCTTATGGGTAAAAGTACAGCTGTCCTAAACCTGTAATAATAGGATCTATGAATGACGCACAAAACCAGGAGAAGTCTTAGACCAAAAACATGGGTATGACTGAAACCCATATTTCAGTCAGGAATGAAAGCAAAGGTTATGTTTTTAATGCTAAGGGGAATTTTTAACTTGATACCACTGGGGAAAGTCCAATCCCTGATGTCAAAGCAACAGAGAACAACGTGACAGTAGACAGTGTGCTCCTAGGTTGAGGTTTGAATCATGGAATTTAACGCTGAACAACAAACACTGTTTAATCTAAGGATTGGATCAAACCGTGTGAGAGTGCCACACTGTGCTTGGTACTTGTCAATATACAGGGTGTCCATAAAGTTCGTGTGCAATTCATAATAGTTTTACACTGTAAATTACACACAAACTTTATGGACACCCTGTATTGTATAGTATGAGTGCCCTCCCTGGAAGGAAGTAATCTGTAATGAGAATAAGTCTAGAAGAATTGATCAAGCCATGTAAGATATCCCTCTGTGAAAAGTTACAAGAATTCCATGGAATCATATGGTATTATGAAACTTGGGTGATAAAATATATACCTTTTGCTTCAGCCCTTGTCTGACAAATATCTAAGGAGATTAAGAAATTGTTCCTAGCATAATTAATTTTAGGGTGGAGGACGGGTAGGAGGAATGAAAATGACAGATGGAAATGTCATTTCCAACATTTGGTATCAGCTGCTGACACAGCTAAATGTGCGCACACACCCACCCTATTGGCAGGCTCTGTCTTCCAACAGTACATAAGTGAATGGCCAGAGAGCATGGGCAGACACCTGTAAAAGATTACACAGCCCCAACTGTCAAATAAATAACAAGCTTCCAGGCTGTTTGATAAATCATTTTTAACTATCCAACCAACTATCATTCTGAGAATAGATTATAAATGTATGCTATGTGCCAAGAGTTATGGTAGGCCCTGAAAATATATCTTTTGCCAAGAGACTGGTTGGAACAGTCTGGAAAACAGATAAATATACAAAGAGAACATAAACATGATACGGGCTTTAATAGGGAAATGCACAGAGTGCATATAAGAAGGGATGAGTTTTAGGAAGCCTTCCCCGGGGAGAAAATACTTAAAGAGAATTTTAAAGGACAAATACAAATATTCATTACCCACACAGAATACAGAGGTAAAGGAAATGCATGTAAGGCAAAGAATGGATGAAATAATGGCACCACAATGCATGACATTTTCAAGGCCACCTGTGGTATAGCTGGAGTGCCCAACATGGTGCGGAGGGTACAAGAAATGAGGGTGGAGAAGCAGTCAGGGCAGACCACAAAGGAACTTCGTTAACCACACTGCAGAGTTTCCTTCTCACGATCATTTAAAAATTACTTCTCAAGATTATAATAATGAAAGAAAAAATTTTCAATTTCTTGAAGAACTTATGAAATACTTCACTCAGCCATAGGTCATTTATTCAGAGCCTCAACTATGTGAAACGTGGCTTAAGAACTGGGAAATAAGTCTTTGAATAGCCAAATTATAAGCCCAAAGTCCATACACCATAGTCATAAATTCCATAAATGAGCTATCAAGTCTTCAAAGTCTGTCTAATCTTTGTTTTTTCCTAAAAATTCTATCGATCACTTCTAACTTGCATTAAAACAAGTCACATACAGATCGTAGCTCTTTCTACTAGGCTGTAAGCAACCATTTATATTCATTTTGCATTACTAGTAGTTCCAGATCTAGTGTGGCACTTAGCACTAAAATATGTGATGAGTGAATGAAACTTAGGTACTAAAACAGAAAGGCTCAACTATTTATATTTTTAAGATTCACAAAAGTTACAACAGCCAGCATAACAGGGAGGGAGAAAAGAAATATAATTTATAAAACAAAACTGTGGCTATTTAGCAAACAACAGTAGCCCAGAGTTCAATATTTAGTCAAGGTTTATTATTTGCAACGTACTGTGCTAGATCCTGTGGGAAACTCAAATGTGATTAAGACATGGCTCATACCTTGAGCAATTTATGGGCAAGAATTAATGTATGACAAATAATGTCCCACAATACAGTGAGTCACGGGGAAGAAATTACATTCAAAATTAAAATGTTTTAATCTAAGAAATGTATTAAAAGTGTTTAAAAATGATTATATTTTAACACTAGAAAGAGTAAGTCTTACTTTAGAAAGCCACATATGTAAGATTTAAGAAGAAAACCTCATGACCATCTCAAAATATACTAAAAATGCATTTGACAAAATTCAACTTACTTTCATGATAAAATCTCCTTGCAGGAGGTGAAATTCTTTAACATCAGTAAGGCTAATGATCAAAAACCTATACCAAACCTTATATTTAACTGTGAAACATTAGTTAGTTGTTGACTGTTTCACTAAACATTATATTAGCATCTTAGTATACGAATGACAAGAACAAGATAAGGTATGAAGATTAGAAAAAAGGAAGCAAAACTATTATTATTTATAAATGTTCTATACAGAAAATCTGAGAAAGTCAAATTATTCAAACTAGAGTTCAGCAAGATTGCTAAAGAGCAATAATCAAAAATCAACTGAGTCAAAGATTTATACATGAATATTCATAGCATCATTCATATAATTACCCCAAACTAGAAATGGATATATTGTGGTATGCTCATACGTGAAATACGAATAACAAGGAACAAAACACAGGCAGAACTGAATCTCAAAAACATGCTCACGAAAGACGACTAACACAAAGACTACTTACTATAGAATTCCATTTTTATGAAATTCTGCAAGAGACAAAACCATGACAAAAAAGCAGCTTAATGACTGCCATGGCCACAGGCTGGGGAAGGAGAAATTGATGACAGAGGCATGAGGAAACTTTCTAGGGTGATAGAACTGTTTCATACCTTCATTGTCAAGGTGGATACACAACCTCATGTAATTACCATATGTTCAATCAAACTGCATACACAAAATAGGTAAGTTTTTATTGTATATGAATTATTCCAACATGAAAGGTAGGGAACAAATATACCAGATTTAAAAAAAAAGTCTAATGCAGTAAGGGCTGGAGATGGTGTGGAACAAAGGGAACTTGAGAACTCTGATGCAGCTGACAGGTTGGGACAATTATTTTGGAGAACAACTTGGCACTATCTAATAAAATTAAACATAGATGTGTTTTATGACCCAGCAATTCTTTCGTCAGATATATAACCCTAGATAAACTTTTGTACACAAGCACAAAGAAATATATCCAATAATGCTTACTGAATAATTGTAACAAAAAAATGAATAACCTAAATGTCCATTAAGAATAAAGTATTATAGATTCATATAATCAACTAGCCCTGATTTGTAGACAAATCTAAGAAACATGATTGCTGACACACAAAACGGGGAACATACACAAGACATAAAACACCACCTATAAGTATCTGACCTCAAAAACATGTAAAATATATCACAGGTTCTCTATATTTTGGGGTGTTTGAGATACTTTATAATTAAAGAGAATTTAAAAAAATAATAAGAGCTTCTTTTCTAGGTTATATAACTTAACCTGGCCTAATTTAAAACAAGCAACTGAGACATTTCCTTACCTTGTACTGCAGTAAAACTGGTGCACCTTAAATTTTGCTTATAAGATAACAGAACTCCCTCAGGTGCTGTACCATTATCATCTCATTAATCTTCCTAAACCTCAAGTTTTTAGCCCAGTTCATAAACCACACCGAAGCACAGGCTGGCCTACAACCTCATCTATAGAAAGACATGACTTTCAAACACATTCTCACTCCAGCACAGTACTAATTTCTTGTTCAAATAAACCTCACTATCAGACAATAAAGTAAAATTACTTAACCAATTCCATATTAAACAAAATGAAGGGTAAATTCTATTCTGGTACTTCAATAAGTTAAAAATTAGGTCATCTCAATCAGCTGTTTAAGAGGCTTCAGTAAATGTGCTTCAATTATAAACCTAAATAAAATGTATTGGTTTTTCATATAATTTTTATTTGTTCTCAAACTAATAAATCACTTCACCTCCTCAGGCACTTCTATTTGAACCCTCTTTAAAAGATGACTGAAGCTGTTGAGAGACATTTTTCAAAGCTTTCAGATATACTATTTTGCATTATTATGGCAAATGCAACATCAATACTGTAGGCACCAGGATACTGAACGGAAATATACCTTTAAGGAATAAGAACTTGCCTATCTATAATCCTAGCATTCTAGGAGGCTGAGGTGGGAGGACTGCTTGAGGACAGAAGCAAGAGGGAGACCGTATCTCTACCAATATACAAAAATTAGCCAGGTATGGTGGTGCGTGCCTATAGTCCCAGCTACTCAAGAAGCTGAAGCAAGAGGATCACCTGAGCCCAGGAGTTCGAGGTTACAGTGAGCTATGAGTTAGCCTGGCACTCTAGCCCAGGGAACAGAGCGAGACTCTATCTCAAAAAACAAAAATGTACATAGTACCAAAAAAGAACCAAGAAAAGAAATATGGGAAAAAAATACAATTTAATTAACTCAAAATATCCTGAGTTACTAAACCTTCAGAAGTAGACTACTCAGGAACATGTACATTTTAAAACATACATGGGGGTGCACAGGCCAGCTGTGTTATTTGGCCTGGATAATGTTTCCCAAAATACAAATTAGTTGCTGACATTTAATCTGATTCACAATTTTTCAAAAATGAATTTCCCATCAATGTTGTAATATTTTCAACTCTTTTCTCCACATTATTTTCCCTACTTGAAAGCCAAGCAAATCAAACTCTTTGCTACAATGTTGCTCGGTTTTGAACCCTTCTCTTCATTTCCAGCTCTGTATGACTGGATATGCTTCCTTCTGAGAACCTAATTATTAATATATAAAACAATCTAGACTACCTGCTCATAGGAAGTGCTCAGAGTTCTGGGTTTAAGAGACCAATACGTGACGTGTTCTGTTTACCTGGCTGTACATTACGTTTCTTTTCCCAGTATGGAAACATCAAAAAAGAGGTGATCTGGTGACCCCTTTATTATTAATTGCATCAATTACCAAACATATCTGCTATATGTAAAACACAAAATCTCTGGCTGAGACATTAACAATCTCCAAACGTTTGTTTGCATTTTCTCTTATTTACTTAAATCAGTATCTAAATCTTGGTTCTTTTTTTTTTTTTTTTTTCTCAGAGACAGAGACTCCTGGTAGAGTGCTATGGCATCACAGCTCACAGCAACCTCAAACTCTTAGGCTTAAGTGATTCTCCTACCTCAGCCTCCCAAGTAGCTGGGACTATAGGTGCCTGCCACAACACCCGGCTATTTTTGTTGCTGTTGTTGCAGTTGTCATTGTTGTTTTAATTGGCCCCTGGCTGGGTTCGAGCCACCAGCCTTGGTATATGCTCAGTATATGTGGCCAGCGCCCTATCCACTGAGCTGCAGGTACCACCCCTAAATCTTGGTTCTTAATTTGCCTTTTCAAATAAGATTACTACTATCTTAACTGTGGTGATAAAGTCCACATGGAAAATGTTATGTTGGACACATAAAAAGGAAGTTTTCCAAGTGACTGGCATGACACAGATGGAAACAGAAAGCTGATTATATTTGTAGGTTGCTATGTTATATTTTACAAAGACCTCTGACCTTTTATCAATATTGGATTTCATTTAGTCAAGTTAAATTAGTATTTAAAGTCAGATCAGAAATCATAACACATTATGGTTAATAAAGTTATCACTTTATTATGTATTTGGAAAAGCAAGAGAACTTAATCTCAAAATTACAATGTTTACAAAACAGATTTATCATTAACATACTTTTTTTGTCAACAAATCTTACAATATATAAGCAACAACACAAGAAAAATAAATTAAAATAGTAAAGCCAATGTATAACAATGTAACTATTATGAGAACTGAGAAATCTATGAAATTAACATCATATAAAATTAGCACAGGCCTAGGTTAAAAAAAAACAGGTCAGAACTTAAAAAAAAAATCAGGCAGGCTGTAAATGCACTTAGGGCTGACTCATAACACAATAACTTGTATCATCAGGGTCAAGCAGAGTATCTAGTGCAAGGTAAAATATTAATACAGGACAACTTAACATTCACTATTATTTTTTCTACATGGTGAGTTAAAAGCCATTGGGAAAGCAAAAAAAAAAAAAAAAGCCTAGACTAGCACAAACAGGCAGATGTTTATAAATAGCATTAAAATACAAATGTTATTTATTGTTAGAAAAAGCATTTATCAGGGATAAACTGGTGAAGATACATTTCCTCTACTACGTCTGAGTCATGAGTTCTAATTGTTCCCAGGAAGACTATTAACTGTCTTCCTAAAAACTTCAAGTATGAGAAATGCTCTTACATAAAATTCATTACAAAATGAATTGTCGAGATTAGAGAAAAAGCAGCAAACTGTTCTGGACTCACTTTTATACAAGTGTTGGATTTTAGTGTCATTCAACAAGATAATTATTACACATTCATATTCAAATATTGATGATTCTATTTAAAATGCAGAATTCTTGGTAAGAAAACTTAAAGTGCATTCTCCTGAAAAGCATAAAATAACTTAAATATGGATAGTTACAGATAACTTCCATCACAGTTCAGGATTTTGAAAATTAAACAAAATGACTACTAGAAAAAAATAATTCTGGAGATCAGGACTATTTCTCTCTACAGCGAACAGATGTGTGTGTGTGGGAGCCCGACCCTGTGCGCTGTGCCGCCTAGGATTGGATGCACGTACAGTAAACGCTCAGTAGGATGATCATCTAGTCATGCTCCTTCACCACCATCCTTGCTCTTACATCTAGTTTCTTGTGAAGGCAGAAATAGACATTTAAGTAGGTTGTGATTAATTTGATTTACATAACTGGTTGGTCTGCCCTAGCTACACTAAGTGCTTCTTGAAAGTTGGGGGCGCTCAGTAATTTATAAATGCCTGCTATAGTGTCTGGCCAGGTAGTAAGTGCTTAATATGTGATCAGAATAGTGCTGAGAAAAAAAGATACTTTTTTTCTACAAATATAAACCTACAAATATAAAAAATATAAAAAAAGGTACTTTCACGGAAGTACATGAAAAGCCCTCCAGTCTAATATATTTTACAGATAACTATAATGAGGCCCAGAAAAGTTAAGTGAAATGATTTGTGTAATATAACAGAGTTAACAAGGCCTGAGTATTATCTCACTCTATATGTGTCTTAAGGGAGGAAGAACATTGGAGCCATTAGGTCAAACCATGTGACTAAATAGCTTAGGCAAAATAACTTTGGCCTTCAAAATAAATAAAGTGATACCATGCCATACTTGGACAATACTCTCCCATGTGTGTCAACTATTACAATGATAGTACTGTTACTTTTAATATGTTGGCAAAATTAGTAAGACTTTATTGTCCATCAAATTACAAATGATAGTAGCAAAAAAGTATTAAAATAATATATACAGGAAGCAAAACAATAAAGGAAAATAACTCAAGACACACCAGCACAAAAGCATTTCAAAATAAATGAAAAAGGCAAGATATTAATTATAAAAATGAAATCTAAGTAGAGTAATAAAACTACCAAATGAAACCATGAAGTTGGCAGTGAGTTAGTCTTGAAGGGGACTTAGAACTCTGAAGAGGCAGATCAGAGGATGCCTCATCTTAGCTTTCTAGGCTATCCTGCCTGATCTTAAACTAGTACTCATAATAATTCAGATGGTTCTCATTATTATGCATTATTATCATTAAGCCCAGTTTGAATGTAAAAGGAAATATTTAATAAATCTTTCAAAAGCTATCAAGATAGCCTAGTTGAAGTCCTAGTATTGATTTCCAGTTAAGTTTATCTTTACTTCCTCCTGAAAGCTCAATCAAATGATAGTAAAATGACAGACATACATTAAGCCACAGAGAATGGAAATGAATGACAGCAAAAAAATCAAGTCAATAAAAACTGTGAATGCTGAAAGCGTTAAAAGAATCCCATGGCATGAGAAGAAATTTCCAGGATCTAGAGAACACTCCCCACCATCACACCCCCCCCCCCAAAAGCAAAAACAAAACAAAACCCCCAGGAATCAGAATGGCATCAGACTGCAACTGCATCAAAATACTGAAAGAAAACAATCCTATCCTAAAATTTTGTACCTAGATAAATTATGAGTATGAATTAAGTGTAAGGATAAGATATTCTCAGACATGCAAGGCTTTAAAAAAATTTTATCACAGGCCCTTTTTCTTCAGATTCATAAAGCTTCAGATCCAACCCAGGACGGAGGCGAAAGCAAGTCCAGGATGATCATACTCCCAGGACATCTATACAGCAACGTGCCAGGGTGCAATCAGCCTGGAAGACTGGTGACTGAAAGGTGGGAAATCTCTAAGAAAAATATGAAACCTGATTAAGTTAACTGGTGAGTCTGAAGACACAGAAAGGCAATTATACTGCTGTCAGGGTCTGAGCATAAATTAGTGATAAATGTACAGAAAATTAAAGGCAACCTCCCCTCCTGCACCAAGAGACACAATCAAATCCAGGGAAAATAGAGTTTACAAGAAAGGAAGTAAAATAAAAGTATACTACATTACTCACACATACATAATGTTTATGTAATCATAATAAAAGTACTGAATATCAATTCAATCAGAAACAGCTATAACTGTACAGGAAGAACAGATGTGTGTAGTGTGTAAACATACAGAAAAAGCTAACTATTCATTTACCTTCCACTGGGATATTACCAACAGGTAATACTTAGAACTGCAAAAATTAAAACACAGAAAAACAAAACATGAAACAGCAGCATAATCAAGTATTTAGAGCAGAAGTTCTCCGAATGTGGTCCAGGAATGCCTTTTCCGGGGGTCCCCAAGGTCAAACTATTTTCATAATAAAACTAATAAAACTAATGTTTTTATCACTTTCATTCTCTGACTAATATACAGTAAGGTTTTCCAGAAGTTAAATGTGAGGTATCACAACAGACTGAATACAGAAACTGGTAGGAGAACCCAGTGGTCTTTTACTAAGCTGTTCAGTAAAAAGAATTGCAAATGTGGAACACAGTGTTACTTGCAGTCCTCTTAAACCTTTTGGTTTGGAAAATTAAATTATTCATAAAAATGTTATTTATGTTAACATGTTACAGGTTTATTATTATTAAGTATATATTTTGTTTTAATTTCTAATACCACTTATATAATCTATATTAAACAAAAGCTCTTTGGGATGCTGACCAATTTTTAAGAGTATAAAGGGGTTTTGAGATCAAAATGTTTAGATGCAAACATTTTGATGTAGAGAAACGTAAAGTTAAGACCGGCGGGTATGGCAGAGAAGGTTGTTTCCAGCACAAGGATGCCAGGGGATCAATGAGACTAAAATCCACTCCGTGCTCTACTCTCCAAAACCTGCTTCCAGTTTCACAAATGCAGAATACGGTGTAATGGCTGACCCGGTAATAAAAGACCAGAAGAAGCTAAAGAATGACTGTGTTTGCCTCAAATTAACCTATGGAGACAGAAAGTAGAATAGCAGTTGCCTCTAAAGAGAGGAGGATGAATTATAAAAAGGACATGGGGTAACTTTCTGAGTTGATGGCTATTCTGCCTTGATTGGGCATTAGAGTTCCGGTGTATACATTTAAAAATTAATTATACCCCTCTGGTTCTTTGTACCATCAATGAATCCCCAACAATAAAAAAAAAAATTATACCTCAAGATTTGTGCATTTTACAGTATACAATGACACTACAATTTTCAAAAGTGTGCTCCCTCTGAGATAGGGCAGGACTACTTGCCTTTTAAAACTAAGTATTACTTTGGTAAAACACAAAATTAAAATGTTTAAATTTGATTGACACCTTTACATACCAGAGAAATATACATTATTAAATAAAGTTTATTCAGTAAATACAGTGACTGAATCCTAAGGGTTTTTAATGTTTCAGGAATGAATCTTTATCAGAATACCTTGCCAGATAAAAAGTACCAACAGTATTATTATGCAATTGATATATGAGGTAGGGATAACCAGTAATAACAACATAAAAATTAACATTCTAAAACAAGGATGATAAGAGGAAAAAAGTAGAACTCTAATAATAATAGAAGCTAATATCTACTGATTCTAATTCTGGGCATTGTGCTAACCTCATTATAGATTATTATAGTCTCCATTTTGCTGACGTACAAACGGACAAAGAAGTTGAAGTAATTCCAGTGGTTGAGGCAAAATTTAAACACTGAAATATGATTACATGGCCTGAGTTCTCAGTGTTGCTTTCTGAACTGCAAAACTCCTTAGACACTACTTCATTAGGATATTAGCCAACAAAGGAGAAAGATTATTTTAATTCCCTCCCCCCAATCATTTAAAAGTGTAAAAGCCATAATCTCATGGGCCACAGACAAATAGGCAACAGGCCATATTTGAACCCTTGGGCTATAATTTGCCAGACCTGCTTTCCACTTTAAAGGAGACCAGGCCTTCAGTGTTTGGGGCTAACATTCTCTTCTGAATCTAAATAAAAATCCTTATTTCTAGCTTGCTTTTAAAAATTGGAGGGTTGAGCAATACTGGACCCATTTTTTAAAAAAGTGAAAATCAAGAATATTCTAATTTGTTTAACATGCAAAATGTCCAGCTTCACCAACTCATTTGCTTGGGCCCAGGAGGCACTGAGTTTGCCAACTCTACATAATATTCCTACCACTGTCCTAGGTAACATGGAAGGGCTGGGGAAATTTTAAGTCCTAGTACTAAAATAAAAGCAAAGAAAAAGTGAATTGAAGGAGAAAGTTACAAAATTAAAGATTAGAAACTGAAAATGCAGACCTAGATAGAATGGCTCTCAAAATCATTTTCCCAAATGGGTCTCTTCTTTTAGATGGTGCAGTGATGATCTAATTGACTCAATTAACAGTGCAATGTTTTGGTTTTTATGTAGAGTAATTTTAAATATTATCATATACTTAAGCAGAGAAGCTACGGCCTGAAGTCCTCTGGTGGGAATGTCCTTAAGTCCTTCTCCTTTAGTCTTTCGCCACACTTGCCAAAAGGCTCAAGCGGATAAATTCATTGATGTCCTATTTGAAAAGACAATTCTTTTCCAGACACTATGGTACCCAAAGATGTTCAAGAAGCTTGAACTGAAATTCAGAAAAGTAGAATGTCCTTTAAGAAAAAGAATGTTGCTTTTAAATAGATATTCCAGATATTTAAGTTACGTGGCATAAATAAAGCGAAGAGAAATAAAATGTTCTACAATAACTACTAGGTACATTTTCCTACATACATTTATATGCAAGTCAAGCTTTAGCAATTTACCTTGTAAGTTAAAATCATATCGAAAATAGGCCTGTCCCATAAATGTGTTCAGGAGATATTTATGGTTTAAAAAAACAACTTCTATTCACATAAACATCTTACATGGCAAAATCAAATTCCATGAAGTCTTACAGGCTTATTATTATGCCACATATAATACACTTGCCTCTGTATAGTTAAGAAGACTACAATCCTGGGTAGCCCTGTTACAGGAAATTTGTCCTCTAACTGTACAACATGCAACCCTGCCCACAGTGCAGTCCAGTCGGGGATATATACCAAAGGAGGCGTACACAGGAGGTCCTGCCAAGGGACTCGGGATGCACACAGGCAATTCATTCCTCTTCTAGCACCAAACTCTCACTTCTGATATCAATATTGTCAAGGACAATCAAAAAGTTATGACTATACAACTTATACTGGCCAGTGTTTGTGAACGTTAAATTACATAACTAAGATACGATCTTCTCTAAAGATCAACCCACTTCAGTAAATGTCAAGCCCCACATTTTACATCCCTCCTCCCTAACTCTCCACAAGGAGCACAAAAAATAACAACCACCACCATAAAACAAATCGCTAAATTCCTAAACCCTTCACTCCTGATTGTGCAGATAGAAAAAATCAGAAAGTGTAAAGAATTAAAGTCCAAATAGTTATTTTGTGATGAGTAACTCAGAACTTACTGGGTTAGTCTATCACTGTTTCTCCCTTCTTGCCCATTTTTTCTTCTATAAACTTTACTTTTCTCTCTTTTAGGAGAATCTACAAAATGGGGTAGAGAGGAAGCAACACTACTCATCAGCAAAACAGCTTGTGGAGATATCTGTGAAGCAAACAAGCTTTTTGGAGGCCTGCTATTGGAAATGGGGTTTCATAAGCAGGCATTGCAACAAGAAGAGTTGCCGACAACTTCACTGTTCTCCAGTGAGGTAAATGAAAATGAAAATCTGCTGTATTATGTAATACCTCTGTCCATGTCCTTTCTCTTTGACCCTTTGCTACTGACTATGAGGGAAGAATGTACCATGTTAAACATTAAAAGGAAGAAAGGGAATGGTCTGGTTACAGCAAGGACATAGTATTTTTCAAAATTAAAACAATTTAATTCCTGCCAAATAGAATTATGCAATGCTAGCATCTTCATAGAACTTTAAAACTGGAAGAGTCCTTACAGACCATCTGGTCTTACGGTCTTACCCTCTCATCTTACAGACAGGAAAATTAAAAATTGAAGCCCAAGATCAAGCAGTTATATTATATAATGACAAAATTGGGACTTCTGATTCAGTACTTAAGGCATTTTCTTCCATATTTGCACATATGCAACCATTTTCCAAGCTTCAAAGTTAGGGATACAAATAAATGAATGAATGGCTGCCTGTAACATAAAATGTATCACTTCAAATTCACTTTTGTTATATGAAACAGATCCTACTCTTCCCTATGTCTATGCCTCTAAGAGCTGTGTGCCTACTTGGACAAGAAGAGGAAGATGAAAATAATAATTAAGGGAGAAAATGGAGGAAAAGAACTAAAAATAGCAAGCTAGCTGAGATAGTATGATCAATAGAAACAGTTGTTGGTATTATAATTAGCTACTGAGAAGATCAAAAAATGGGGCAATGGAATTGCTTCCACAGGGTTCTTACCCTGCAAAGAGAAAAACAGCAAGGAATAATGTAAAAGCACTGGAAAGCATATTATATAAGCCAGCTAACTAGAGTAATTAGAATTCTTGTGGCCTAAGATAGAATTTCAGCATTTTTAATTATAGCATTTTGAAAGCAGAATCCCAGATGATACCTGAGCAGGTAGTCCTTAAGAGCACATTTTGAAAAACACTGGTCTATAGGATAGTGGGGTCTAGGAGGGTTAAAGACATTAAAAATTCTTGTTCAGGAGTTCTGGGCCATTAACCAGCTTGGTTGATCCTTGGTTTGAACCTACCAGGCAAAGGAAATGCCGTAGGCAAAACACACTAAGGTTGATTCTGTTCCCAGACCCGGCAGTCAGACAAGGTGGCTGCCACCCAGTCACCCCTAAGGAGCCAGAGAACATTATGTAATCACTGCCCAAGCTCTAAGATGAAGAGATCAGAAGTTCTTTCAGAAATGTCTGTCATTAAGTAAGGTTTCCCTTAACCCGTTAAATGACTATAAGGATGTACTTTTAATGTAGATAAATATTTTGTCACCCACCCACTGAAGAAACCAAGTCTTTTACCATACAGCTGGAAAAAAAAATAGTCATTTTGTATCTACCAACACACCCCTGATTGCTGTGTAGTTACAAAGGGGGGCTGACTCTGGCCCTCACTGTTTAGTGCCAGTAGAGGGATCTGAGAACATGAGAAATGGAAAACAAAGCATAGAATGATAGTAATCTGAATGATTACTTTTTATGGCAGCTATGATCACAAAATTTAAATATGAACCTGTATAGAAATTGTGATAATATGAACACAGGGATACCATTTCAGAAATGACAAAAATTCTCAAAAATCAGATTTAAAGGTGCTCAGGAAATTTAATTGTGATTTTTATCTAGAGTTTCAAATTTCCTTCAGTACAGCGGAACAGAGAAAGCAAGTCTGAACTGACATCATCTGGTGCTTTTTTTTTTTTATGGGAGGAGTTATTATTGTTTACAGAATTTTTAAAAATACATTTAATAGCATTCAGACTATATACATTTGAGATTTTTATTACGACTGGTTACTTGACTATCAGTCTATTTTAGATACACTAAATATTAGATAAACAAAGAGCTAAGATAATAATTTGCTACTGGAATTTTTGCCAGTGCATTCCAAACATTTTCTTTTAAGACCAAGACTGTTTGCAATGGGTTCAGAAAAACAATACCAATACCAAACTCAAAACCTAGGGAATCAGTTCACTGTTCCTATTTCAAGGCTAGGCAGTCATTTAAATATCAATCCTTGACGTTTCTAACTAGAACATTTCCGGAAAATAAGTGCAGACATGTCCAATTAACATTATTGTTCTCGAATATTTTATAGTATATTAGTGGCCTGCTTTTCAGTAATAATTTTCATTAGACCACATAAAAACTCTTATTACTCATTCCTGGCACCCAACGACTTTCTTTGTTTAAGTTAAAACTAAATTTATCCTACTGATACTAGGTCTTCCGAAGTGGTAACAAAAAAATAAACTAAGCAACCACAACTTCTACAGTTCATTCCTAATTTTTGCAGCCAAAAGAGGATCTGGTAGTAAGAGCCTCTGGGCTTTCTATTTTAACTTGAGACAATTACATTCATATTTAAATGAATATTACTGTAAGCCACTAAAAAGTCACTCTTGATTTTTACATAGGGCTTTTAAAGAGGGATTTTGTAAAATGAAGGACGATTTTATTAGGGCAAAATTTCTTGGGTTTTGTTTCACTTAGCAAAAGGCGTCCTCACAAAGATTTTGATATAACTAAAAAGCCAACTGTTGGTTTTACACTAACATACAAACAGTAATTACTGACCTATACTAGGAATGTTTGTTTTAATTATAAAATAAACAGTTAGAACCTGCTACAAATAAGACCGTCACCTCGCCCCCTCTCCAGACCCCACGGTGAAGTTGACCTGCTACTACCAAAGCACCTTGGAAAACAGGGGTAAAGGAAAAAAATGCTTTTAAAATTAAGACGCTTACAGTTGTTGGACTTAGTCCAAGTGCAGCACTTCAGCCTAGAATCGAAAGTAGGAAACAACAGAGGTTTAGGCTTGTGATGATGTCAGCCATTTTAGGTACATTATTTACACTGGGAAAGGAAGTGCCAAACTCGGTGGTGGTTTTGCCTGTCGCTGCCGGTCCCCAGGTCGGACGAACCAAGTCCTGGCCCCACGCACATTTCCCGGACTGCACAAATGACAGGAAACTCGGCACAATGCTCCAACTCTCGACTGTCCAGGCCTCCCCAGCCCCCGACCCCGCGTTAGGCACCGCTTCCTGCACACGCACTTCCTTACAAAGCAGCAGCTGCGCTCCACCAGAAAGGGGAGCGCTCAGCTCTCTCGGGGAGCCTCTCCCCGCGGCTCCTGCCCAGCGCCCCACCACCCGGGTGTGCAAAGGCGCTCGGCCCGCGAGGCTCGCCCCGGCCGGGCCCGGCACCCCCGCTTCCCCGACCTCCCCGGGCTCGGACCTTGCAGTCCACCCCGACGGCGTCGGGGGGTATGATGAGCGCCTCCTCGCCGCTCTTGGGCTCGTCCTTCTTGGCCTCCTTCTGGGCCAGAGCCGAGTTGAACGTCACCTTCACCATGGTGCGGCCTGGGGCGCCCTCTGAGGGCAGCGGCGGGCTGGGGGCGCGGGCTGCGGGCTCCCGGCTGCTGCTTGCAGCCTCTACGGCCGGGGTCCGGGCGCGGCTCTGGGCGACAGAGCAGGTTCGGGCGGCTCGGCGCGGGCAGACGCGGGTACTGCGGCAGCGCTCTCGCAGCCTCGCAGCTCCGGCGCGAGGGCGGAGACGGCTCGCTCACTCCCGGGACGGGGCGGGGCCGGAGGGCGGGGCGGGGCGGGGCGCTGCGCGGGACCCTGCCCTTGCCCCCAGGTCGGGCGCGGACTGGACGCAGCGAGAGAGGGCGGAGCCTGGGTGCGAGCGGGTCCTCCCACTGGGCCTCCTGGATTTTCCAGTTCTGAATTCTACCCCTACCAATTTACCGCCCAGCCTAGCAGTTTTGAAGCAAAATCGGGTGAACTTTCCTGGATTCACAGCGTACGACGGATTAACCTCTTTCTTCCAGCTGCCCCGCCGCGGTGGAATTTTTATGCCTCCACATCTCTATTTTCTCACTTATCAGGGAACCGATCTGTAGAGCGCCGGAATGTTTAAAGCTCTGTCTGTCCTTGTCATCTGACTTTATCTTCCAGCAACCTCACCCACGGGCGTTTACCTGACTCAGACTTGCCTTGTCTTCTCCCTCTCGGGAGTTTAGTGCCTGTCTGCCTAGTCCCAGGCCAGGAAGCCAGATTTGTATTTCAAACATATCACACTCATAAAACAAAATGTTCCACTCTTGTGCGCACTTGGAAAAAACCCACATGCACACTGGGCTGATTTGTGATTCAAGGCAAGTCCTTACTTTTCTTCAAAATGAAAAATGATCACTTGAGGATAAAACAAAATTCTCATATTTTGAAGACATTTTAGAGGATACTTCCTAGCCCTGTTACTGGATTTGTTACTGTGTCCACAGATGGCCCCTTCGACATGCAGTAGAGCTTGTGTCTTCTCCCACCCCATTCCATCAGGGTTCAACCAGGTGTGGGTGTGCTCTAGAATGTTACAGCTGTGTCAGGTCTGCCCTGGGTCAACTCTGAAGAAAGTAGGTTGAGTGTGAGGTCCTTAGGGATTTGACTTTGCTCAAGGACCGAGTATCTTAGAGTCTCCATTGATTGTGAGACCATAAAACCCTGAGATATAGCCCAAGATCCCCAAATCTCAGATCACATGTTTTAGGAACATCCTGGGCTGAGAGAGAAACCCAATCCAGACCTTGGGTTTGCTTGGGTATTCCAAGATTCCAGTCAAAATGGGGTAAGTGTTCAATTGCAAGTGGGAAGAGTTGGGCTCCAGTTCTGGTGGGTTTTGACAGTATAACTTGAAGGAACTTATTTAAGTTCCCTGTGTCTCAACTTGGCCAGTCATCAATTCTGGGATGTTGACTCTATGAACTGATATTTGATAGTAGAAACTGAATCTAATTCCTCAAAGTTATCTATTGACCCTGGTTCCTTAGTTTCATAAATTTTCCGAAACATTACAATTACAGACTAAGAAATTCTGGGAGCAAGATCTGGAGGATTATAAATGATTGTACATATATCTTTCTTACTTCTTTCTGTGTTAGGGTGAAATGGTGGAAACATACTCAAAGCATTCTGCGATAGATAGAATTAGAGAAAAAAGAAAATAAAATTCTTACTGAACAACACTATTAAGCAGAGTAGGAAGCTGAGGCAAAGGAAGAACAAATGAAGTTGACAGAACCAGAAATAATCTCTTGCCCCAGGATTTCTATTTTAGAAGGTTCATAAATAGAAGACCATTCATTATTTTGTCTACTGGCAGTGAGCAACAGTTTAAAATCAGTTGGCAAACAATCTGGGAATAATGTCCTGGTTTTGTTTCTCCATTTTATCTGGTGTGTCTACAGAACTGTGTAGTGCACCATGGCAGGGATAATAAAGAAGCTGGATCAAGACCAAATATAGCAAATCCAGTCTTGTGATTTATAAAAGGTTACCCGTTGACCCTGAAAACTGAGGAGTGGGGGAGGAAGAGAGTCCACACTCAACAAAGTTAAAAACACAGTCATAAGTTACCATTAACTTCCAAATACAAAGGAAGTCTGAAAAGACCTTTGTTTTCTCTTTTCATGTTGATTTTTGAGAGAGCAAGAAGAATCTGATCCTAGCTCAACATAGCACCAGAATCCAAGTTTGCTTTTCTACTTATCAGGAAGGGCGGGATGACAAAATGGAATTGGGAAACTCACTTCTAGAATCTTTAAGATTTATGTGAGATGCCTAGACAGGGAAATTTTTTGTTGTTTTCCTTTTTCCATTTTTCTTTTTTTATGAGACAGAGTCTCACTCTGTGCCCTGGATAGAGTGCCTTGGCATCATAGCTCATAGCAATATCAGACTCCTGGGCTTGAGCAATCCTTTTTGCCTCAGTGTCCTGAGTAGCTGGGACTACAAGTGCCCCCACAATGACCAGCTAGTTTTTCTATTTTTAGTAGAGATGGGGTCTCACTCTTGCTCAGGCTGGTCTCAAACTCTTGAGGTCAGGTGATCCATCTGCCTCAAGCCTCCCAGAGTGTTGGGATTACATGTGGGTGCCCAGCCTGGTTTTTTTTTTTTTTTTTTTTCTTTTTATTCTTTACATCTCTATTCTCTCAAGGAAGCAAATATTTAATCTTCATAGAAATTTATTTAGGCTTAAAGGAATGATTGGAAAACATTTTTTGTACATATAGGGTCCTTGGGGAAACATTACTGAATATGCCCTTTGAAAATTTCTCCTAATGCCCACCTTCTTAACTCAAGGTATGGCTTTGGCTGGGCATCCTGTGGCTTTCTCTCAACTTTCATTAAATAAGTGTTTCTTCTAGACTAAAGGTAAAGGCTTCCATTTCTCTCTTCAGAGACTTCAGCACTGTCTTTCTCTCTTTTCTGCAAGTTGTGTATCCATTATCATTTCTGAATTTCTTACCTCCAAAATTTATATTTCTTACCAACTTCCTACCTCAATATCACGTATGCTTTTCAATTTTTTTAAATTTCATTTTTAAAAATTTATCATTTTGCTTGATGAACTAGCTAGATGAATTTTTTTTTCTGAAATCTCAGTCTATAATATCCCCCAAACGCTTTAGGAGTTGTCTTAACAATGAATACAGATCTCTTTTGATTTGACTGTGGCATTTAAGAGTTTTATTTTGTTTTGTTTGATTATGAAAAGACTGGATATGTTCCACACTGGTGTAAGAGAAGAAAAGAAAGAGAAAAGATGAGAAACACAAATCAAAAAAGAAAGTGAAATCTGAAGAATAAGAAAACAAGCCACAGACTGTGAGAAAATATTTGCAAAACACATGCCTTATAAAAGACCCAAATGTAAATTACACAAAGAACTCAAAACTCAACAACAAGAAAACAAACTATCTCATTAAAAAAGGGCAAAGGACGGAAGTGGAACACATTATTCTTAGTAAAGCATCACAATAATGGAGAAGCAAGAATCCTGTGTACTCAATTCTGATATGAGGACAATTAACGATCTACAAGGTGGCGGATGGGGAAAGGGAATAGTAGGGAGAGGGAAGGAGGAAGGGGGTGGAAGTCACAGTGTATGACATACTTTTTGGGAGCAGGACACAATTATAAGAAGGACTTTACCTAACAAAAGGAATCAATGTAACCTGGTTCTTTGTACCCTCAAGGAATCCCCAACAATAAAAAAATTAAAAAAAAATTTTTAAAAAGTGGCCACAAGTGCCCATTGACCCATGAATGGATTAATAAATTGTGGTATATGTACACCATGGAATATTATGCAGCCTTCAAAAAGATGGAGACTTTACCTCTTTCATGTCTACATGGATGGAGCTGAAACATATTCTTCTCAGCAAAGTATCTCAAGAATGGAAGAAAAAGTTTCCAATGTATTCAGCCCTACTATGAAACCTAATTATAGCCCAAGAAGAAGGGAAAAAGGGAGAGGGAGAAGAGGGGAGGGGGGAGGCTGGGTGGAAGGAGGGTAATTTGTGGGACCACACCTACAGTGCATCTTACAAGGGTACCTGTGAAATTTATTGAGTGCAGAATATAAATGTCTTAACACAATATCTAAGAAAATACCGTGAAAGTTATGTTAAACAGTTTGATCAAAATATTTCAAATGGTATATAAAACCAGTACATTGTACCCCATGGTTACATGAATGCACACAGCTATGATTTAATAAAAAAAAAAAAGTGTGCAAACAGTCTGAACAGACACTCACCAAAGATGATATGCATGCAGCAAGTAAACATATGAAAAGATGTATATTGTATATCATTAGGGAATTACGAATTAAGACAACAATAAGATAGACCTGCACACCAATTAGAATGGCCAAAATCTGAAACACTGACCTTACCAAATGCGGGTGAGGATGTGAAGCAATGGGAACTCTCATTCATTGCTGATGGGAACGCAAAAAGATACGATCATTTTTAACACTTTGGCAGTTTCTTATGAAACTGAACATGCTCTTACCAAACGATCCAACAGTTGGGCTCCCAAGAATTAAAAAACTTATATCTATTTAAAAACTCTGCATATGTATGTTTATGTTGCTTATTTATAATTACCCAAACTTGAAAGCAACCAAGATGTCCTTTAGTAGATGAATGTATAAACAAACTGTGGTACATCTGGATGATGGAATATTATTCATCACTAAAAAGGAATGAGCTATCAAGCCATGAAAAGAATGGAGGAAACTTAAATACTAAGTGAAAGAAGCTAACATGAAAGGGAACTACACATATGACATTCTGGAAAAGGAAAAATTGTGGAGACAGTGAAAAGATCACAGTTGTCACTGATTAGTAAAAGTTCTTGGTTTAGTGGGGAGGGGTGAAGGATGAACAGAAAGAACACAGAGGATTTTTTAGGACGGTGACAGTGAAACTGTTCTGTTTGAAACTAAATGGTGGATAGATGTCGTTATACATATGTCAAAACCAATAGCATGTACAATCCTGAGAGTGAATCCTAATGTGAACTATGGACTTTGGGTGATAATGCTATATTTAGGTTCTTTGATTTAGCAAATGTACTAGTCTAGTGGGGGATGCAGACAGTGAGGGAGATTGGGTATGCATGGGGATGGGGGTATATGGGAACTCTCTATACTCTCTTGCCCAATTTTGCTGTGAACCTAAAAGTGTTCCAGAAATAAAGTTTATTAAAATGAGAGAGAAAGAGAGAGAGATGGCATAAAGGCAGGTGGTCCAATGGACAGAACCCACTCAGAAGACCACCGCCCTAGCCTTGCTTAAACCTCATCATGCTTCATTTTCTTCTGATGGCACTCTGCAAATAAACCAGTGGTTCATAGCATTATATGGAAATTTAGCATGAGCATGGGGGTGGGGGAGAAGACAGAATTTATTTGTAGAAATGGAATGGAATGGGTAAAGAAAAATGAAGACAAAAACAGGCGGAGTGGAGGGAAGACCAGGAGAGAGGACTGAGGCAAGAGCTGTAGCTGTACTCAGGTGGAGGGGTGTACATTGAGCAATGGCAGGAAATACAGCTGGATGGGTGGGGATGGAGCCATAAATCTGCCTGCCATGTCAGAATTAGTAGTACGAACTTTATCCTCAAGGGGACTGCTGTATGTTTCTGTAAATATCACTTTAAAAAGAATGCTGCTCTATAAAGATTGATCTGGCACTCTGAGGAAAGTGAGAAAGAAGGAACCACCAGAAGCAGAAAGGGACGTTCTAACAGCTTCTCTCCTTTTTATGAAGACAAATGAGATAAGTATCTAATTCTCTTTTATTTAAGTTAGAAGAGAGAATACCAAATAAATCCAACATTACTAATAACTGTGTAATAGAGAGCCAGCATGTGAATTACTTAGTCAAATGAGGTAAAAGACATATATATGCACCAAGGCTCGCTGAAAATGGTAAAAAGTCTGCCCTACTCCTGTTGAACCTTACCAAGTGGGCTTCACTCAGGAAGGCTTTGTACTTCTGGGCCAATGGCATAAAGGTGTTGATGTCGGACATCTTGTTTTGGCAACACCAATTGTAGAAGGAGGCACTAATATTGCTCTGTCATGACTGCATACACGATGGACATCCTCACGCAAAACAGGTGTGTACCCTGGAAGCATTATGGCTCTCTATGGTCAGGAGGGATGTCTTATGTCCTAAGATAATACAGATGGAGAAAATGGACAAGTGGCCTCAAATACAAACCCCAAATGAAAGGTCATAAACTGAGTTACAGGTCCTAATTTGTGATCCATTTACTTCTCACAAAAAACAAACAAACAAACAAACAAAAAAAAACTCTTAGGGGACCTCATGGGTAAGTTTCAGTAAGAACTGGTTTATTTAACAGTAAGTTAATGGTTCTTCCAAGTAATGCCAGGGAGATCAGTTGGAAGATCAGATAAATAAAGAGCATAAAATAGGCAATCAGTGCCTTTATGCAATTTTCAGAGAGTGGAGAATATATTCCAGGTGCACCAGATGCATTAAAGGTCTTTATGAGGGAGAGTGGAGGTTCAAAGTTCAAACCTTCTCAGGTTAACAAGGAGGTTATTACAAATTTCTTCTATGGCTTCCATGGTTGTGTGATGGTTCAGTATATCTAGTATCACTCAAGAAATGTATTCGTATAGGTTTGTTTCTAACACCTGCAATCTTCACTTTGATGTTCCACCACTTCAGGGGATTAAAAGAAGTTCCTTGTCTAACATCCAGTTTGCTAAGGGAGGGAGACAGTACTTTGATTTGACTGGCCTTAGACTGGGCTGCCAGTGGGAGGGGGCCAATAATGAGCCTTATAATTCCAGGTGGGTGCTCTGTTCCTTCCCTATTGTGGATTGAAAGTTTGTGCCTCCCCTCAAATTCACATGTTGAAGCCCTAACCCCCAGTGTGATGGTATTTAGAAGTGGAGCGTTTGGGAGGTATAGGTCATGAAGGTGGATCCTTTATGACGAGATGAATGCCCTCGTAAAAGAGACATGAAAGTACGAGCTTGCTTGTTCTCTCTCTCTGTGAGGAGACAGCCATCTGCAAGCCAAGAAGAAGAATTTCACCAAGAATTGGATCAGCTGGCACCTTGACTTTGGATGTCCAGCCTCCAAGACTGTAAGAAATAAATTTCTTTTGTTTAAGTCAAAAAAAAAAAAAAAACAAAAAAAAAAAAACCAGGTTGTGTATTTGTGTAACTAAACTCCCTGGATGCTTCTTAAGCCCCTCCATATTGTGGTGACATCCCACCAGGCTCCCATCTGCTCTGTTCACACTGTTCTCTTCAGTCTTCTGTGTGGAAATTTTCCCTACTTATATGTCTTTATCAAATCATTACTGTAATTGAGATAGAGAAATATGCATATCTGTTATAACAAAAGAGGAACATGAAGTTAATATGAAGAAATTCCTTTCAGTGAGTTTCTCAAATGCTTGGCTAAATTTCTAAACAAAGTTAGAAGTTAGTGCCATCTTCTTTTTTTCACACTTTTCTAAAATGAAATAAATCCGAGTCATATATAGTAAGACACATGAAGTACCTGCAAACAGACTTCATCTAACCTGATTTTTCTTTTTTTAAGACAGAGTCTTACTATGTCACCCTGGGTACAGTGCTACGGCTTCACAGCTCACAGCAACCTCAAACTCTGGGGCTTAAGCGATTCTCTTGCCTCAGCCTCCCAATGGAGCTGGGACTAGGAGCCTTGGCCACAACGCTCAGCTATTTTTGTTGTTGTTGTCATTGTTGTTTAGCAGGCCCGGGCCGGGTTTGAACTTGGCAGCCCCGGTGTATGTGGCTGGCACTCTAACCACTGAGCTATGGGCGCCGAGCCCACGTAAGCTGATTTTTAAAGATGTACTCATTACCTCAGGATCTAATTAAATAACCCCATGTGAACCTGAACCCTAAATACATATTTTTTTCTGTTTGAACTTTTCCCCATAGCTGGGACAAAGGCAATGGTAACTTTACATAAGTTCTGGTGAATTATTTAACATTCTGATATTTGAATGAAGAAAAGAAAAAAGATACCACTTAACTCTTACTATAAATATTGTTTAAAGTATGGATGCTTTCATAAGTGCAACATATGAAGACATACATTATTTCTTGGAAATATTTTATAAATCTAACCTGTTAAATAATTTTTTGTCTAGAAGTTTTATGATAATGACTGACATAGTCTAATCATGATTTGATATACCACATCTACCACTATTTTTGCATACATCTTATACAATTGTGTATTTCTGTATCTGTGGGTTCCTCAGTATCCATGGATTCAACCAACCACAGATAGAAAATATTAGGGAGGAAAAAAGGATGATTGTATATACTGAACATGTACAGACTTTTTTTTCTTATCATTATTCCCTGAACTATACAGTATAACAACTATTTATCTAGCATTTATATCATATTAGGTATTATAAGTAATCTGAAGATGATTTGAAGGGAAGAGTGGGAAGACTGTGTAGATTAGTCTAGATACAATTTAAAGGGAGGATGTACATAGGTTAAATGAAAATATTATACCATTTATATAAGGGACTTGAGCATCCATGGATTTTGGTATTTGCTGAAAGTCCTAGAACCAATCCTTCACAGATACGGAGGGAATGCATTTCATAAATATTTATTACATCTAGGGCATATGTGTAATTTAAAGCTAAGTCAAAATGGAAGAAAAAGTGCTAGGTAGGAAATCAAGAAACAAACTTCATTGGCGTGGGAAACTGAAATTTCTGAAAACTATAAATTTTGAATCCCATATTCTCAGACTTAATAGCCAGAAGATGTTTGAACATTGTTCAAGCAATGTTCTAGCTAATGGAATCAAAGAACTGGGGGACGGGGGGGAACTTTAAGAAGACTTCTGGTAGTTCTTTTTTTACCTAGTCCAAGAACAGATTACAGTCTAATCTAATGGGAAGGTCATGCTTATTTAGACAGACTGACTTTTAAAAAGGCACACACAAAAAAATTACTTTTCTTATGATCATTTACCACAAGTATTCAAAAATCAAAGAAAAGTTTGAACTATTTTGAACTCCTGCTGAACTGTGGTCAATGACCGATAGAGGTGGGCAGGCACTAAAGTGATCTTTCCAACTTGAGAACCTAATTACATTACATTATATCCGGCAATAGTTATTAAGAAAGAAAGAAACATTCATAAAGCAGCATAATTAATGGGATAGAAACAGTAAGGGTTTTATCCACTCTTAGTCTTCTGGGTGGTAATGCAACTCAACAATAGGTACTGTTACTGTTTCTGTTAACTCTGGGATCATTTCCTTGACCAGCATGACAGTCCATGGGTGACTAAAACCCTCCCTCATGTTCCTAGTCCTTAGTAGACACATAGATCTGGGAGAGGCCTCGCAGTTAGTCATTGACAAATAAATCCTTAGATGTAACTAGCATGGTTAACTTGTGTTGTGCAGACCAGGTTCTTCTACCACTTTCTAGGGTAAGCAGGGTGGAGCATGTGCTTGAAAGCTCCATTTCCCAAACTGGGTGAAAACTGCAAAATCTTTGGGTTGGTAAAATGAATTGATTTCTTCTCTTGAGTTCTGCCTTGATCTTGACTTTCTCTAACAAATCTTAACTTTCTCTTTTAAGTTAAGATTTGTTTTGATGCTGAAGAAAAGACTTAAAAATATATGTTTCTTTAGTGAAATAATAGCTGTACAGCAAAGTGGGAGATTATAGCCAAAGGAGCCGTAGGTGGGATAAAAGAATAATGAATGGGCTGTGCCATATGACCCACACTTGGGACCAAAAAGGCCTTCAAGAAGTATGTTTGAGAGCCTTCCTATTACAGATGGCTTCCTACGATCCACTCTAATACAAAGGAGCTTATTTTATTCCCCAAATCTTCCTGGGTTTCAGGCCAATTTAACCAACTTTTAAAAGAATATGGGAAATGCAAATAATTCCACCAAAACAAGATAAATCTACTCAGATTTTTATCTACTTTGAATCTGGTATAATTGATTTCCTTGTACTTTGAATCATTGCATAATAGTAAGGACTTGTACCCAAGAGAAAATTACTTGTACTTTGAGTCAGAAAGCATCTAAAGGGACTGTTCATGTATAATCTTTCATCTAGTTTCTGTCTGGCTTATTTTAAGAAAAGGGAAGAAATGTTTGCTTTATTAAAATTCCAGAAAACAAACCCACAGATATTTATGTAAAGACCCCTTTTTAAAATTTTTTAAATTCCCCTTAAAGGATGTTTCAGACAGATAAAATGTGAGCACAGTTAGGATATAACTTTTGAAGGCAAAGGAAATTCAGGCATATAATATACATACATATATAAATATATATTTTATATATAAATACACTATATTCACATCTAAGAAAAAACAAGGCAGTTTCTCTTTAGGATATTCTTGAGTTTGGTAGATCACACGGCATAAAAGGCTTGTAACTTCTGTCCTACAGAAAGTGCATGGCCTAAACCAGAAACAGCATGTTTAACCACTACTTGCTTTAAGAGACCACACATAGAGGGAAAGAAATATTTTTAAAGAAAATCTGATCAGATGCTAAAAGATATACTAAGGAAGTGGTCTGTCTTTGGTTTTATCAGCAAAAACAGTGAAGGAATAAAAAACAGTTAAGTACCTTGTTCCCCTTTCTAAGTGCTCACTCAGCTCAGGGCCATTTTCTTTTAGGCATAGAAGGATTAGAGGAACAAACAAAATAAGGTATTTTCCTAAAAGAATAAAATAGCATAGAACTGAAAATAAGCCTCTGCATAAGAGAAAAGAAACAAAAATTGCTAGTGGTTCAAGTAATAACACACCCACTTAGAATTCCTTAAAAGTAGTCTAGTCTCAAAGCCCACTACGTGACTAAGTGAGGGGGCACCTCTCTGTGACTGTGCACTCTTAGGAAGACTTGACTCTTTCAGTGCCCTTGTCTTTCAGTACTGTGGGTCACCCTATTGACCAAGCTGGTTGCTTCAGATACGTCTTAACTCATTTTTCCTTTTTTTGGCTTCATCAATTTTTAAATTTTGGTATTCTTTTATTTCTGAAAGTGAACAAGTCACATTTTACAAGGAGAAAAATGACACCTTGGAAGTATTATAAAACATTTCATTATAGTCATTGCCAAGAAATAGCAATGATCATTATGAGACACCAGAGTTAGTTTTATGAAGAATTGGATTGCATATAATAACAAAAACAAATATATGTATACTGTGTACAAGGGATCTTAATGGTATTTAATCAAAAGCATTTCAATTCAGCATTTTAAAAACCACTTGCTATATTAGCTATATGCATTGTGAAAGTCACATCCCTCATAATGGGGGTGAGAAAGTTCCCTTGTTAATGGCAAGTAGGTGGGTGGTTGCAGAAGACTGTGCAGAAATGAGAAATGAAGGAAGAAATTGGGCAGAGAGAGCATAGAGAATGAGACATGGAAGAAAGGACACATGTCATTAAGAACAAGATTTCTAAGAATTTTTTCTTATAGAGTTTCCGAGGAAAGCCAGTATTTCAGATGCTCTGGTATTCATGATCAAATGGCATTTTTAAACAACTGAGAAGAGAAAGCAGGACGACTACTCTTGAAGTCATGAAATAATGAACAAAACCAGATAGGGAAGAACATTGCTAAACTAAGTTCAACCCCCTGCTGACACACAAGGAGCAGCCGAGGAGGAGGCTTTGTTCCTAAGATGCTGCTGCTGTCATGTAGGGCACTTCCCCACCTCAGGCACACTGAGCAATGTTGCTTCTATACCTGTGAACCAGCCTCCTTCTGGGAAGGACCCGAGGAAAGTTACAAAAAAGGGAGAGGAAGCCGAGAGAGTGTTTTTAGTCTCACACATCCTGTGCTTTTCTTCAGCTGCTATTTTGAAAGATAAACATTACATTTGTGGTTGAGTTCTTTTCCAGGTTAAAAAAAAAACTAAACAATATGGTCGTGAAAAGAAGAGACCTGAGATGGAGTTAATGACCTTGAAAATGAAGGCTGCTTTCCTGGTTTTAAAAACGAAAGGAAACAAAGAAACCATTAAAAAATAAAAAAAGATTGAAAAGCAGCAACGCCCTCACATCCACCTCCCGTTCCTAGAGGGGCCCAGCTGGTTCTAGAGTGACCTGCACACAATGACACACTGTCCAGGAGGAAGCTCTGCCAGCAGAGAGATGGCTGCCTTGCCTGTACAGCCGCGGTCCACTTTTAGGTTTCATTTGATTGACATTTCATAGGAAGGAAGTTTTGTTCAACTGGGGCTTTACTGAAATTCGAGCAATCTCAAATTCTTGATTAGAAAATGGAAACAGGTTTTATTTAGGAGTTTTTAGAGTTTTCTTGTGGGTTTGAAGCCAATCTCACTTTACCACTAGGTCAATTCCACAGAGTCGTTTTGTTTCACATTAGAATCCAAAGGTAACTCTTAATTAACTATATCCAGAACCCTGCTGTTGTCACACAGGACATCCCTAAAAGATTGTGTCTGCTGATAGATCAGAGAATTTGAGAGGTGGAAGCTGGTGCAGATATAAATGAGCCTCCCTGAGAAATTACTGGGATTGGGCTGTCAGTTATGCTCCACTCAGGCCTCCACACATACTTCCTGGGCTTCCTGAGAGCATGGTGGCTCAGCTTTTAGCATTGGGTCATCCAAAGAACCCAAGCAATCCGAGTCAGCACCAAAAGAAAAAAGAAAAAGAACCCAAGTGAAGCTGTACTGCATTTTATAATCTAGTCTTAAAGGTCACATATAAACACTTCTGCTAGAGTCACAGGCCGGCCAGCCAGAATTAAGGGGAAGAACAAAGATCTCACCTCCCAATGGTAGGCAAGTCAAAGAAGAATGTGTAAACTGATTTGGTGACTGTAGACAGATTGGGAAAATTCATTAGGCCACAAACACTTTTAAAAATTTCTTTTTATTTTTTATTATTATGGGAAATAGTTGTATATACAGAGGGTGCCAAAAAGTATATACATATTTTAAGAAACGTTATTTATGTATTACTTTTCAAAGTTGAATTAAGAGGTATTTGGGAGGTGGAGCAAGATGGCAGCTGAGTAACAGCTTACCTGCAACTGGGCACGGTGAGTCTGGGGAGATAAGACTCCAGGCATCTCTGGCTGGTGGGATCTGCCTATAATCATCCCTTTGAGGATACAGGGAATCAGCAAGGGACTTCTGCACCCCAAGAAGAGGACAAAAACAGTGGAAAACTGGCAAGTGGTTGTGTGTGTTTGATCAACTTTATCCCGCTGGCAGCCGTAAATACAAGCAGCAGTGAGACTGCAAACCAGAAAGGCCTTACCTGTGAACTGTTTCGGTGTTTTTAGACTTGGCACTCAGTTGAACTGCCTTGGGGAGAGCTTGAGCAGGAGTGCAGAAAACTTTGGGCATTGTCTAGGGCCCCAGACTGAGCTGCTAAGCCCCACAGAGCTAAAAGTGTTCGGCTGAGGGCTGCAGGGAACCATTGTGAGAGAACTGCCCCAGCAAGCTCTGCACTCAGGGTTGCAGAACAAGGATCGGATGGGAGCTACCCTGTTTCCCCGAAAATAAGACATCCACTGAAAATAAGAACTACTCACAGGAAAGATAAGACATACCCTGAAAATAAGACCTAGCACAGATTGGGAGCACACCTTAATATAAGACACTATCTTATTTTCAGGAAAACAGGGTAGTAACCTAGTGACTGAGCAGCCTAAAGGTGGGGACTGAGCTGCCTTACAGCCTTAACCCTCAAGGGTAGAGTGAGACCGGTTTTGGCACACTGGAGTCTGGAGCTGTTGCCCTGGGTAGAGTGCCATGGCATCACAGCTCATAGCAACTTCAAACTCCTGGGCTTGGCGCCACCCGGACCTCCATAAGAGCTGTGCTGCGACCCCCAACCAGCGACCCGCGCCTGCCGGGGCTCCGCATGCCATGACCAGGAACTGCAGGAGCCACACAACTCTGCGTCCTCCCTCCTGTACCCTCCCTTCAAGTGCTTCTCCAGGCCAGAGAGTGCTGGAGCCTTGGGTTCTCTGTGCCAAGGTAACTGGGTGCCAGGCACTCCAAGAACTGTGTGACCACCTCCTGCCCTGTTGCTGGATCTGAGTGTATCACACTCTGGAGCTGCTTCCACAATCAGAACTCCCCAGTGGGAGCAGCCCCAGAGGAACTACACAGGGTCACTCTCTACAAAGATCCAGCAACAATAGAGTGATCCCACTGGGGTCTAATCTTGGAGAGACACTGCCTCAACTCTGAGGACGGCCAGAGGCAATGGTGAAAAACAATCATGAGGTGAAATCAACAGAAAAACTCTGGGAATATGAATAATCAGAGTAGATCAACTTCCCCAAGGATCTTTGGGGCAGACACAGCACAAGATGCCATGCACAAACAAATAGCTGAGATGTCAGAAATCGAACTCAGAGTCTGGATAGCAAACAAGATCGAATAAGAATTCCAAGCAGTAACCCATAAGATATCTCAAGAATTCAATGAATTCAAAGACCAAATGACCAAAGATTTTGACACTTTGAGACAAGAAGTTGAAACCCTGAAAGATCTGAGAAACACAGTAGAATCTCTCAGCAACAGAATGGAGCAAGCAGAAGAAAGGATTTCTGACATTAAAGACAAAGCTTTGGAATGCTCCCAAACTCTCAAAGAGGATGAGAAATGGAGGGCAAAAACAGATCACTCTCTCAGAGAGCTCTGGGATAATTCAAAGAAAACCAATATTTGTCTTATAGGGATCCCCGAACGCGACAAAGTAGCTTCACAAGGCACAGAATCACTTCTCTATGAGATTATGAAGGAGAACTTTCCAGACATGCCAAGAGATTCTGAAATTCAGATAGCACACAGTTTCAGAACTCCAACACAACTCAACCCAAATAAGACATCCCCCAGACACATCATAATCAATTTCACTAAAGTTGAAATGAAGGAGAAATTTCTGAAAGCAGCCAGATGAAAGAAAACCATCACCTACAAGGGCAAGAATATTAGAATAACTGCAGAGCTCTCTTTCAAGCTAGAAGAGGATGGTCATCGGCATTTAATCTCCTAAAACAAAATAACTTTCAACCCAGGATCCTGTACCCAGCTAAACTGAGTTTCATTTGTGATGGAGAAATTAAATACTTCAATGACA
>CAUYPK010155566.1:0-52508 GCA_963574355.1 Loris lydekkerianus
ATCCAGTGAGAGTCTATCTTAGTTAGTGGTGAAAGGTGTGGGTCCAGTTTCAGTCTTCTACAGGTGACCATCTTGTTCACCCAGCACCATTTGTTAAATAGGGAATCTTTTCCCCACTGAATGTTTTTAATTGGCTTGTCAAAGATCAAATAATGGTAGGTAGCTGGGTTCATCTCTTGGTTCTCTATTCTATTCCATACATCTACCTCTCTGTTTTTGTGCCAGTACCATGCTGTTTTGATCAGTATCGATTTATAGTATAGTCTGAGGTCTGGTAGCGTGATTCCTCCTACTTTGTTTTTATTTCTGAGTAATGTCTTGGCTATTTGACTTTATATCTGATTCCATATAAAATGAAGTATTGTTTTTTTTAAGATCTTTGAAGTTTGACTGGAGCTTTAATAAGGATTGCATTAAAATTGTACATTGCTTTGCATAGTATGGAGATTTTAACATTGTTGATTCTTCCCAGCCATGAAATGGTATGTTTTTCCATTTGTTAACATTTTCAGCTATTTCTTTTCTTAGAGTTTCATAGTTCTCTTTATAGAGATCTTTCACGTTTTTGTTAGATAAACTCCCAAATATTTCATCTTCTTTGGCAGTACCGTGAATGGAATAGAATCCTTGACTCTTTTTTCAGCTTGACTGTTGTTGTTATATATAAAGGCTACCGATTTATGGGTGTTGATTTTGTAACCTGAGACGCTGCTGTATTCCTTGATCACTTCTAAGAGTTTTGTAGTAGAATCCCTGGTGTTTTCCAGATATACAATCATATCATTTGCAAAGAGTGAAAGTTTGTTCTCTTCTGATCCTGAATGGATATCCTTGATTGCCTTTTCTTCCCTAATTGTGATGGCTAAGACTTTCATAACAATGTTAAAAAGCAGTGGAGACAATGGGCAACCTTCCCTGGTTCCTGATCCAAGTGGAAATGATTTCAATTTAACTCCATTCAATACAATATTGGTTGTCGGTTTGCTGTAGATGGCTTCTATCAGTTTAAGAAATGTCCCTTCTATACCAATTTTCTTAAGTGTTCTGATCATGAGGGGATGCTGGATATTATCAAAAGCTTTTTCTGCATTAGTGGAGAGAATCATATGGTCTTTGTTTTTTAATTTGTTTATGTGCTGAATTATATTTATAGATTCATGTATATTGAACCAGTGTGAGACCCTGCGATAAAACTGACTTGTCATGATGTATAAGTTGTTTGATGTGTTGCTGGATTCTGTTTGTTAGGATCTTGTTGAATATTTTTGCAGCTATATTCATTAGTGATATTGGTGCATAATTTTCTTTTCTTGTTTGGTCTTTTCCTGGTTTGGCTATTAGGGTGATGTTTGCATCATAGAATGGGTTTGGTAGTATTCCTTCTTTTTCTACATTTTGGAACAGGTTGAGTAGTATAGGTACTAGTTCCTCTTTAAAGGTTTGGTAGAATTCTCATGTGAAGCCACCTTGTCCTGGGCTTTTCTTTTTAGGGAGATTTTTTATGGTTGATGCTATTTCAGAACTTGATATTGGCCTGTTCAACATTTCCACTTGATTCTGGTTAAGTCTTGGAAGGTGACGTGCTTCTAAGTATTGTCAATTCCCTTCAGATTTTCATATTTCCGAGAATAAAGTTTCTTGTACTATTCATTAAGGTTTTTTTTTCTTGTACTATTCATTAAGGTCCATGAGGAGTCTGTTGTTATTTCGTCTTTGTCATTTTGGATTGATGATATTAGATACTTACTCTTTTTTTCCTGGTTAGGTTAGCCAAAGGTTTATCTATTTTATTGACCTTTTAAAAAAACCAACTTTTTGATTTATTGATCTGTTGTATAAACCTTTTGTTTTCAATTTCATTTAATTCTGCTCTAATTTTGGTTATTTGTTTTCTTTTACTGTGTTTGGGGTTGGAATGTTCTTGAGATGTCCCATTAAGTTGTTAACTTCCTCTCTTTCCGTTCTCTTGAGGAAGGCTTGCAATGGTATAAATTTCCCTCTTAGGACTGATTTTGCAGTATTCCAGAGGTTCTGATAATTTGTGTCTGCATTGTTGTTTTGTTCCAAAAATATGGCAATTTCTTTCTTAATCTCATCTCTGACCCAGCTATCATTCAGCATAAGGTTATTTATCTTCCATGTTTTTGTATGAGCATGCCGATTCCTATTGTTACTGAGTTCAACTTTTATTCCATGGTGGTCCAAGAAGATGCAAGGAATAATTTCTATTCATTTAAATTTACTGAGGGTAGACTTGTGACCTAAGATGTGATCGATTTTGGAGCATGTTCCATGGGCTGATGAGAAGTATGTGTATTCAGTTTTGTTGGGATGAAATGTTCTGTAGATATCTGTTAAATCCAAATGTTGGATGCTTATGTTAAAATGTAACATTTTTTTGCTCAGCTTCTTATTGGAGGATCTATCCAACACTGCCAAAGAAGTGTTAAAATCTCATCATATTGATTGTTACATTTAATAAATATGAAGTGACAATTCTTATCCTTCCTTACTTTTGTTGGTTTAAAGCCTATTGTATCTGCAAATAAAATTGCAACACCTGCTGTTTTCTGATTTCCATTTGCCTGAAATATGGACAACCATCCTTTTACCCTGAGTCTATCTATCTTTTAAGGTAAGATGAGTCTTGTATGCAGCAGATATGTGGCCTGAGTTTTTGTATCCAGTCAGCCAATCTGTGCCTCTTCAGAGGACAGTTTAAGCCATTTGCATTAATGGAGAATATTGATAAGACTGGTAAAATTTTGGCTATCGAATTTTTAAAAGTCCAGTGGACATTTTTAATCCTTTTGCCACTGTGGAAGTTGGAGTTTGATCAAATTTTTCTGAGTGAGTTTACTTTTGTGGTAGAGAATTGTGCTAGTCATTATGGAGGATAGGTCTGAGAATATCATGAAGAGCTGGTTTAGTTATCTGGCTAATTTCTTCAACATGTGAATGTCATTAAAGTATTCAATATCTCCATCATAAATGAAACTCATTTTAGCTGGATACAGGATCCTGGGTTGAAAGTCATTTTGTTTTAGGAGATTAAAAGTTGATGACCACCCTCTTCTGGCTTCAAAAGTTTCAGCAGAGAGATCTGCAGTCATTCTAATATTCTTCTCTTTGTAGGTTATTGTTTTCTTATGTCTGGCTGTTTTCAGAATTTTCTACTTCATATTAACTTTAGTGAAGTTAATTATGATGTGCCTGGGGGATGTCTTATATGGGTTGAGTCGTTCTGGGGTTCTGAAACTGTCTGCTATCTGAATTTCAGAATCTCTTGGCATATCTGGAAAACTCTCTTTCATAACTTCATGGAGAAGGGCCTCTGTGCCTTGTGATGCCACTTCATCACTTTCAGGGATTCCTGTGAGGTGGATATTAGCCTTCTTCGCATTATCCCAGATCTCTCTGAGAGAATGATCCGTTTTTGCTCTCCATTTGTCTTCCTCTTTGAGAGTTTGGGAGCGTTTAAAAGCTTTGTCTTCAATGTTAGAAATGCTTTCTTCTGCTTGCTGTCCTCTGTACTGAGGTATTCTGCTGTATTTTTCAGATCTTTGAGGTCTGCAAATTCTTGCTTCAATGTGTCAAAATCTTTGGTGATTTTGTCTTTAAATTAATTGAATTCTTGAGAAAAGTTTTGAATTGCTCCTCGCATTTCTAATCCCAACTTTTCCTCCATTCTATTAATCTTGTTTGCAATCCAAATTCTGAATTCGATTTTTGACATCTCAGCCATCTGTCTATGAATGGGATCTTCAGTTATATCTGGCATATCTTTCCTGGGGGGGCAGGTTGATCTACTCTGGTTATTCATGTTACCAGAGTTTTTCTGATGATTCTGCCCCAGGATTATTTTACACCATTTGACTAGGTGTGAAACTAGATGTGTGTATAAAGAAATGTTGGGTTTGGGGCTTTAGGAGTAGTGATTAACCAACCCTTTGCCCAAAACCGGGTACGGGTGTCTGTACCTTTTCCCCTGGAGCTTTGCCAAGGACCCGTACAGTAGTACGGCCTGAGAAACTGGGGACCTGCTTGGTGTGGTGGGGCTGAGTGGCTCTGTCTTGTTTTCATCTGGTCTCTGTCCAACCCTAGTGAATCAGTTACTGTGGGTTGAAGTCTCAGCTGTGGAGAAATACCAGCAATTAAGTTACCCTGCCCTCCACAGGCAATAATTGGAAAAGGAAAATCAAACCTTTCTATAACCACACCCCCAGGGTACCACTTTGATAGTCCTCGGGTGATTGGCCCAGTTTAAGAGGTCCAAATCAATTGTCTCAGTTAGCACCTGTCTCAGGTGGGAGAGTTTAAAAGGTCTCTGGCACCTAGATTGCAGGGGTCTGCTGACAACTCAAATATGACTTGCTTCGGTTCCTCATCAGGTCAGGAATACCTACCCAGCAAATAGATTAGTCTGGGAGGGTTGATGCCTCCTTCCCCATGTTGCACCTCTGTCACACCCAGTCACTGATAAACCCACAGGGCTGTGACCCAGTTCCCTCCAATGAGCAGATAGTCCATGGTATTGCACCTGCCTGAATCATAGGGAGATCTATGTCTCCTCAGTCAGGCGGCTGCTCTCTACCACTATCCGGCAGGGGGAGGTGAGGCCTGACAACCTTGGGTGCTTATTGAACGCCTGGGCTGTTCACTCAGTTCAAGTCCCGCCCCTGATTGATGTTACTGACAGAACAGAACAACTTCTCAGAATTTGTTTCTGTCCTGGGTATATTCCCCTGCAGAAGAGAGGCTGTTAGAGTTCACAGAACCTGCACCTCAGGCCTTGTCTGTGCAGCTGCCCGGTCTCACTGCCATTTGTATTCCAGTGGCACACAGTTAGCTGTCAATTCTATCTTCTGCCTGCCCTCCTTTGTCTGGGCTAATGATCCCCTGAGGGCTGGGTGTGTTCCAGTCTCAGTAAAGCGGTCCTCTTGGTCAGCCCTGCCCTGGGAATCTGCTGGCTCTGTGTGTGTGTTTTCTAGTCTCTGTGCTCTGCCCAGGCTGATACTGCTTCAGGCAAACCCTTTACTCATGGGGCCTGCGTTTCCATCCCAGATCTGTTCTGTTAGTGGCTGCCACCAGAGAAAATGCCCAGTGTCCTCTGGTTGCCCAGAGAGACAGGGGGTGTGACTCTGAAATATCCAGGGGTGACCCCTCTTGTTGCCAAAAATGGCTGCTGCTTTGTGCCTCGGGGCACTGCCATTCCAGTGTGGTTTCCTCTCAGCTGATCATCCACTCCTCACTCCCGTGCCACAGAATCAGCACCAACCAGGAACAGTCTATGCCCTGTCTACACCTCTTGAGAAAATACCCAAGAATCTGGACTCTTGGGGGATAGGCTTCCAGACCTCAGAGTGAGAGTGGAGGTTGAGTGCTGGGAGCCCAGAAATGTAGGTAGAAAATATATACAGTTTTATACAGTTTTATGTCTGGCAGGAGAGCACCATGGCACCCTAGTAGGGGAAGTAGGTCCAGTTTTTAGAGGGATATGATGGGAGGACTTTTGAATTCTGCTCATTTGTTTATGGAGTACTCTGAGCTGTTGTCATGGGGGAAGAGACTCCCGTCCACTTGGCGATGGATTTGTTTGTATCCTTGGGATCACAGCTTACCTCAGCAGGGTTGGTGTGCGTTCTTCCACCTTCTCTCTTGGCGCAGCTCTAATCTGCCAGGTTACTTGCTAAATTTCTGTCCTTTAACTCTCCTTCTGGACGGGAGCCTCTGTGGAAAGCTGGCTTCAGTCAGCCATCTTGCCTCCACCCCAGTCATAAATTCTTTACCTAGGTCAATGTCAAGGATAGTTTTGCCTAGGATTTCTTCCTGAGTGTTTATGGTTTTTATGTCTTACATTTAAGTCTTTAATCCATCTTGAGTTAATTTTTGTATATGGTGAGAGAGAGGGATCCAGTTGTATTTTTCTCCATGAGTCTATCCAGTTTTCCCAGCACCATTTATTGAATGGGAAGTTCTTTCTCTCTTTAAAGATTAGTTCCTTGCAGGTATTTGGCTTTCTGTTTGGCTTTGAGTTTTCTGTTGTGTTCCGTTGGACTACACATCTACTTTTATAGCAGCACCATGCTATTTTGGTTACTGTTGCCTTGTATAATTTGAAGTTGGGTAACATAATGCCTCCAGACTTATTCTTGGTTGTTATTAGTGTTAAGAAGTGCTACTGATTTGTGTAGGTTGATTTCCTAACCAGAGACTTTACAGAATTCATATATCAGTTCTAGGTGTCTTTTGGAGAAGTCTTTAGGATTTTCTGGGTATAAAATCATATTGTCAGCACATGGAGTTAGTTTGACTTCCACTTTTCCAATTTGGATGCCTTTTACTTCTTTCTCTTGTCTGATTGCTCTGGCTAGGACTTGCAATTCTATGTTGTATAGGAATGGTGAAAGTGGGCATCTTTGTCTTGTTCCGGTTCTTAGGCTAAATGCTTTCAACTTTATCCCATTCGGTATGATGTTGGCTGTGGGTTTGTTATACATGGCTTTTATTATTTTGAGGTATATTTCTTCTGCGCTTAGTTTGTTAAGGGTTTTTTCCATAAGGGGTACTGGACTTTATTGCATATTTTTTCTGCATCTATTTTGATGATAATGTGGTTTTTGTTTATGAATCACATTTATTGATTTGTGTATGTTGAACCATTCTTGGATCACTGGGATGAAACCTACTTGGTCATGGTGAATTAGTTTTTTAATGTACTATGGGATTCAGTTTGCTAGTATTTTTTGGACAACTTTTGCATCTATGTTCATGAGGGAATTTGGTCTGTAGTTTCCTCTTTTTGTTATATCCTTTCCTGGCTTTGGTATCAGGATGATACTGGCTTTACAGAATGAATAGGGGAGGATTCCCTTATCCTCAATGTTATGAAACAGTTTTTGCAGGATAGGTATCAGTTCTGCTTGGTAGGTTTGGTAGAATTTGGCTGTGAATCCATCTGGTCCTGGGCTTTTTTTTGGTGGTGAGGGGGAGATTTTTTATATTACTGATTCAGTCTTACAACTTGTTATTGGTCTGCTCAGGATGTCTATTTCTTTCTCATTCAATCTTTGAAGGTCACGTGTTTCCGAGAATTCATCCGATTCCTCTAGATTTTCTAGTTTGTGTTCATAGAGGTTTTGGATGATCTTTTGTATTTCTCTAGTATTAGTTGTCATGTCTCATTTTTCATTTCTGATTGAGCTTATTTGAATCCTCTTCCTTTTTGGTTAATCTAGGTAGTGGTCTGTCGATTGTCAGTATCTTTTCAAAGAACCAACTTTTCATTTTGTTGACACTTAGTGTTGTTGTTTTTTATTTTTTAATTTTTTTAGTTTTAATTTCATTCAGTTCTGCTCTGATCTCTTGTTATTTCTTATATTCTGCTAGTTTTGGGTTTGGTTTGTTCTTATTTTCTAATTTCCTGAGATGTGACATTAGGTTGTTAATTTGTAATATTTCTGTCTTTTCGATGTCGGAATATAGTGTTATGAACTTCCTCTTATTATTGCTTTTACTATATTATTAGCTTGTGTTGCCTTTGTCATTCAACTAGCAAATGTTTTAAATTTTCATCCTGATTTAATCATTGACCTGTCCTTGTTCAGTAGCTGGTTGTTTAATTCCTGTGTATTTGTATAGTTTTGAGAGTTTTAAATGGCATTGAATTTTAGTTTTATTCTACTGTGGTCTGAGAAGATACATGGTATGATTTCAGTTTTTAAAGAATTGCTGAGACTTGTATCATAGCCTGACATATGGTCTATCTTGGAAATGTTCCATGTGCTGATGAGAAGAACATTTATTTTGTGATTTTATTTTGATGTAGTATGTTCTATGAGTGTCTTTTAGGTCCATTTTTTCTAAAGCTCTGTTTGTCTTTGTTGGTTTCTGCCTCAGTGATCTGTCTTGTTCTGTTAATAGAGTGTTGAAGTCTTCCATTTTTATTATGTTGCTATTTATTGCATTTCTTAGCTCTAGTAGTGTTTGTTTTATGAATCTGTTTGCCCTGTTGTTAGGTGCATATATACGGAGGTGCCAAAAAATGTATTCACATTTTAAGAGATGTTATCTATGTATTACGTTTATTGAATTACAGCAGCAATGTGTGGTATGACATTTGCAGCACCTCTCATAATTGCAGAAGTCAAATGTGATTTGTATTCATCTTTTGTTATTGGTACATATCAGATATTATAATTTTAATATGTTTTTTTCCCTTTTGTAAAATATGTATACTTTTTTTGGGTACCCTGTGTATTTAGAATTTCTATTATTTTGTTGAATTGATCCTTTTATTATTATACATTTTGCCAAGAGGTGGTCAACACAGAGAACATTTTGTAAATATTTTGTAAAATTTTGTAATGAATATTTTGTAAATAAAGCTACAATTTCTCAATGTCCCTGCATATGGCCACTTCAGGGGCAACTTTTGGGACACTGTATGATGACTGTCTTTTTTTTTTTGCAGTTTTTGGCTGGGGCCTGGTTTGAACCCGCCACCTCCAGTATATGGGGCTGGTGCCCTACTCACTGAGCCACAGGCACTGCCTCTTTTTGTCTTTCTTTACTGTTGTTGATTTAAAGTCTGTTTTGTCTGATTTAAGAATTGCTATTGCTGCTTACTTTTAGTTTTCCATTTGCATGGAATATTGTTTTCTATCCCTTTACCTTGAGTCTATATTACTCTTTATTAGTTAAGTGGGTTCCTTGGAGATAGCAGATACTTGGGCTATGTTTTTTAATCCATTCTGTCAATCTGTAGTTTTTAAGTGGGGCATTAGACTATTTGCATTTGATGCTAGTATTGATAAGTGAACGTGTTACAGTCATCCTGTTGTTACGAGTTGTTTGGTTCTTTCCCTTGTGTTACTGTTTCATAGGGGCTGTGAGTCTTACTTTTGAGTGTTTTTGAGTGGTAGGTATTGACTTTTCTTTTTGGTGTTTAGGGTACTTTTGAACATTTCTTGTATGGCAGGTTTAGTGGTGACAGATTTTCTTAGTGATTGCTTGTTGGAGAAAGACTTTATTTCTCCTTCATTTTTGAAACTTAGATTTTTAAGGATGCAGAATTCTTTTTTTTTCCTTTTTGAGACACAGTCTTACCCTGTTGTTCAGGATAGAGTACCATGGCATCAAACTAGCTCACAGCAACTTCAAACTCCTGGGTTCAAGCAATCCTTCTGCTTCAGTCTCCCAAGTAGCTGGGACTACAGATGCCTGCCACAAAACCTAGCTAATTTTTCTATTTTTAGTAGAGATGAAAGGTCTCTCTTGTTCAAGCTGGTCTTGACTTCTGAGGTCAAGCAATCCACCTGTTTGGGCCTCCCAGAGGGCTAGGATCACAGGTGTGAGCCACCGTGCCCAGCCAGCTTTGTAGGACTGAATCCTTCACTTTGACTCTGGGCAGATTGATGAATATCTGCCTAGGTGATGTCCTGTTTTCATTGACTCTTCTAGGACTTCATTGAACTTCTTGTGTCTGGATATCTAAATCTCCAGCAAGATCAGTGAATTATTTCTTTATTATTTGTTCAAATAGGTTTTTCATGCTCTTTGCTTTTCCTTTTTCTCAGGTATGTCTATGATTCTTAAGTTTGAGGGTTTTACATAATCCCATATTTCTTTATTTTCATTGTTTGAGATTCATTGAGGGTACGTAGGATTAGGTTACCCTGATTGCATTTGTTAGGTAAATTCTCTCTTATAATTGTGTCCTGCCTCCAAAAGGTGTGCCATGCACCATGACCTCCCCATTCCTCTCCCTTCTCCTTGCTCCCTCATTCCTCTACCTCCTACCATGTATTAGGTCATCCACTGCCTTTATATTAGAATTGAGTACATTGGATTCCTGCTTCTCCGTTCTTGTGATGCTTTACTAAGAAGAATGTGTTCAACCTCCATCTAAGTTAATACAAAAGATGTAAAGGCTCCATTTTTTTTTTTTTTAATGGCTGAAATAGTATTCCATAGTATACATATACCACAGCTTGTTAATGCATTCCTGGGTTGATGGGCATTTAGGTTGTTTCCACATTTTGGCAATTGTAAATTGAGCTGCAATGAACAGTTTAGTGCAGATGTCCTTAATCATAAAATGATTTTTTTTCTTCTGGGTAGATGTCCAGTAATGGGATTACAGAATCAGGTGGGAGGTCTAATATGAGTTCTTTGAGGATTCTCTATACTTCTTTACAAAAAGGTTGTATTAGTTTACAGTCCACCAGCAGTATAAAAGTGTTGCCCTTCTCTCCACATCCATGCCAGCATCTGCAGTTTTGAGATTTTGTGATGTGGGCCATTTTCACTGTGGTTAGATAATATCTCAGGGTGGTTTTGATGTACATTTCTCTGATAATTAGGGGTGATGAGTGTTTTTTCATGTTTGTTAGCCATTTGTCTGTCTTCTTTAGAGAAGGTTCTATTCACGTCTCTTGCCCAGTGATACATGGGATTGTTGGGTCTTTTTTTGTTGATTAATTTGAGTTCTCTGTAGATCCTAGTTATTAAGCTTTTGTCTGATTCCTAATATGCAAATATGTTTTCCTATTCTGAAGGTTGTCTATTTGTTTGGTTGTTGTCTCCTTAGCTATACAGAAGCTATTAATTTAAGTTAGTTAAGTCCCATTTGTTTATTTTTTGTTGCAATTGCCACTGAAGTCTTCTTTATAAAATCTTTCCCCAGGTTGATTGATATCTTCTAATGTTTTCCCCATACTTTCTTTGAGGATTTTTATTGTTTTATGCTTTAGATATAAATCTTTTATCCAGCCTTGAATCAATTTTTATAAGTGATGAAAGGTATGGGTCCAGTTTCAGTCTTTTACATGTGATTATCCAGTTCTCCAAGCACCATTTATTGAATAGGGATTCTTTTCACCAGTGTATATTCTTGTTTGGTTTATCAAAGATCAGATGGCTGTAAGATGTTAGTTTCATATCATGGTTTTCTATTTGGTTCCAAATATCTATGTCTCTATTTTTATGCCAGTACCATGCTGTTTTGATTACTATTGCCTTATAGTATAGCCTAAAATCTGGTAGGCTGATGCCCCTGGCTTTGTTTTTATTACTAAGAAATGCCTTGGTTGTATGGGTTTTGTTCTTGTTTGGTACAAAACGAAGAATTGTTTTTTCCAAATCTTGAAAGTATGATGTGTTGGTATTTTAATGGGGATTGTATTGAATATGTAGATTGCTTTGGGAATTATAGACATTTTTAACAATGTTGAATCTTCTCAGCCATGTGCGTTCTTGATTAGCTTCTCAGCCTTGTTGTTATTGGCGTATACAAAGACTACTGATTTGTGGATATTGATTTATATCCTGAGACATTGCTGTATTTTTTGATGACTTCCAGGAGTCTTGTGGTTGAGTCTTTGGGGTTCTCTTAAGTATAAGATCATCTGCAAAGTGTGAAAGTTTGACATCCTCTGCCCCCATTTGGTTACACTTTATTTCCTTCTCTTGCCTGATTGTATTGGCTAGAACATTCAGCACTATGTTGATAGAGGATAACCTTGTCTGGTTCCAATTCTAAGTGGAAAAGCTTTCAGTTTTACTCCATGCAGTATAATATTTACTATGGGTTTATTGTAAATGGCTTCAATCAGTTTAAGAAATGTGCTATCTATGTCTATAATCTTTAAGTGTTCTAATTAAAAAAGGATGCTGCATTTTATAAAATGCTTTTTCTGCATCTATTGAGAGGATCATATGGTCTTTGTTGTTGCTTCTGTTGATATGGTGAATTATGTTTATGGACTTGTTCAACCAGCCTGCATCCCTTTGATGAAATGTACTTGATCATGATGTATAATTTTTTTAATGAGAGCTATAATCTGTTGGCTAAGTTTTTTTGTTTTTTTTTTGATACAGAGTCTCAAGCTGTGGCCCTGGGTAGAGTGCTGTGATGTCACAGCTCAGAGCAACTTCAAACTCTTGGGCTTAAGTGATCCTCTTGCTTCAGCCTCCCAAGTAGGTGGGACTACAGGTGCTTGCCACAACGCCTGGCTATTTTTTGGTTATAGTTGTTTTTGTTGTTTGGTGGGCCCGGGCTGGATTTGAATCTGCTAGCTCTGGTGTATGTGGCTGGTGCCCTACAGGTATATGTGGTGTATGTGGCTGGTGCCCTGCTGGAGCTACAGGCGCTGAGCTGTATTGGCTAGGATTTTATTGATTATTTTTGCATCTATATTCATTACTGAAATTGGTCTGAAGTTCTCCTTTTTAGTTGGGTCTTTTCCTGGTTTTGGTATCAGGGTAATGTTTGCTTTCCAGAATGTATTTGGGAAGCTTCCTTCCTTCTCAATTTTTTGGAATAATTTCTGCAGTATGGGTATAAGCTCTTTGATAGTTTGATAGAATTCTGCTCTAAAGTCATCCGGACTAGGGTATTTTTTTGTTGGGAGATTTTTTCTTTTTTCTTTTTCAGTGATTAAAATTGGCCTATTCAGGAGATCTATTTCTTCTTGGTTAAGTCAAGGGAGAGGGTTTGATTCAAGATATTGATTCATTTTCTTCACATTGTCAAATTTCTAGGCATAGAGTTTCTTGTAGTAGTCAGAGGTAACCTTTTGTATCCCTTTATTATTTCTGATTGAGGTTATTAGGGATTTTACTTTTCTGTTAGTTTCTAGTTAATCTGGACAAAGGTTTATTGATTTTATTTCTTTTTTTGAAAAACCCAATTTTTTGTTTCATTAATTTTCTGAATGATTTTCTAGTTTTCAATTTTATTAATCTCTGATTTAATTTTGGTTATTTCTTTTCTTTTGCTGGGGTTAGGATTAGATTGTTCTTCTTTTTCCAATTTCATAAGATGGTTCGTGAGTTTCTTGATGTGCTTTTTTTTTGTTTTTCGAATTTAGGTACCTAATGTGATTTCCCTCTTAGGATTGCTTTTGTAGAATCCCACAGGTTTTGGTAACTTATGTTTTCATTGTTATGTTTCAGGAATTTAACAGTTTCCTCTTATCTCTTTCTGAATCAGCTATTATTCAGCATAAGGTTGTTTAATTTCCATGCCTTTATGTGGGGATGAATGTTTTTGTTGGAGTTGAGTGCCACTTTTATTGCCTTGTGGTCTGAGAAGAGACAAGGTATGATTTCTATTATTTTAATTTTGCTAAGGTTTGATTTGTATCCTAGGATGATCTATTTTGGAGTGTATTTCATGGGGATGAGAGAAATGTATATTCTTTAGCTTTGAGATTGTGTATTCTGTATTAATCCCATTTTTTCTATGGTCACATTGAAGTCCTTTATATCTTTGTTTAGTTTCTGTTCAGAGGATCTGTCCAGTTCTGTCATAAGGGTGTTAAAGTCCCTGGAATTATGACATTATGGGATACCCTATTGCTCAGACCACTCAAGGTCTGTTTCATAAATCTGGGAGCATTTAAGTTGGGTGCATAAATATTTAAAATTGAAATGTCTTCTTATTATATTGTTCCCTTGACTAGTATAAAGTGTCCATCTTTGTCTTTCTTAATTTTAGTTGCTTTGAATGTGCTTGTATCTGAGAATAAGATTCAACCCTTCCTTTCTTCTGATTTCCATTTGCTTGAAATGCTATTTTCTATTCCTTAACTCTGAGTTTTAATTTGTCCTTCAAGGCTAGGTGTGTCTCCTGGAGACAGCATATAGATGGCTGATGCTTTTTTATCCAATCAGCCAGCTTGTGCCTCTTCATTGGCGAATTCAATCCATTGACATTTATTGGGAGAATTGATGAGTGTGATGGAACTATACTCAGCTTATTTTGCGAAAGTCTGTTATGTAGTTTTATCATTTGCACCATTGTGGAGGCTAAGTTTTGACTTCTAGCTTCTGGGTGTTTACTTTGATGGTGGTCCATTGTGATGTTCAGTGTTGAGAATAGGTCTAATTATTTCCTGTAGAGCTGGTTTTGTTGTGGTGAATTTCCTCAGTGTTTGTACATCTGCAAAATATTTGATTTGTACATCAATTTTGAATCTTAGTTTAGCATGATACAGAATTCTGGGATGAGAAGTGTCTGTTTAAGAACGTTGAAGGTGGATGACCATTCTCTTCTGGCTTGGAAAGTTTCTGTTGAAAAGTATGCTGTCATCCTGATGGTTTTGACCCTGTAGATCAGTTGGCACTTACTCCTGGCTGCTTGCAGAATTTTTTTCTTTGTCTTGACTTTGGACAGGTTGATTACAATGTGTCTTGGAGAAGCTCTGTTTGGGTTGAGTTGACTCGGGGTTTGATATCCATCTAAAAGGAGCGTTTCGGGATCTTTCATAAAACTTGGGAAGTTTTCATTTATGATATCTCCAGGGGGGCTTCCATTCCTTTGGGATAATCTTTTTCTCCTTTAGGGATCCCTATTATTCATATGTTTGTATGCTATATGAAGTCTCATAGTTCTCTAAGTGACTGTTCTGCTTTCTCTCTCTTTTTTTCTGCCTATTTGACTATCTGAGTTAACTTGAACACTTTATCCTCTAGCTCTGAGGTTCTTTCTTCTCTCTGGTCTAATCTGTTTTTGATACTTTCTACTGCCTCTTTATATACCCTGATTTTTCTCCTTCATTTCCTTAAGCTCTGCCACATACTTTCTATATTTTACCTATCTCTTATCTGACTTTTGGTTCTGTCTTTCCATTTTCTCATCCATTCCCTTTATTGCTTTTATCACCCATAATTTAAATTCCCTTTCTGTTAAATCCATTAATTCTTTAGTCTTCTGTAGTAGCTGCCTCTTGGTCCCTCCAAACAGAGTTGCTCTGTTTTGGTTTTTCATGTTGCCTGAATATTTCTGTTGGTTCCTCCTCACATGTACTTTCTTCTTGTGTACCTCCTTGTCCTCCTTTTTCCTTATCACTTCCTTCTTTGTTTCAAATTACCTTGTCTCAGAGTTTAGGTGTTGAAGAGGCTTCTTGGTGTAAGGCCAAAAGGAAGTGAAGGGTGAAGAGTGAGCAGAGAGAAACAAGAAGAAAAGAAAGAAAGAAGAAACAAGAAGGAAAGAGCAAAAGAAAAGAAAACAAAGGAAGGGGAAAGAAAGAAAAAAATTCAAGAACAGGAGAGGAGGAGGACAGGAAGAGAGGACAAGAGAAAATGGTATTGATTGGTATGGTGTATAGGCCATGCCTGTAACTCATGGATTTTGAGGGGCTGGGTTGGGTGGGTTCCTTGAAATCAGGAGCTTCTTACTAGCCTGAGCAAAGTCAGACTCTTCCTCTGCCAAAAATGGGAAGAAAAGGAAAAGAGCAAAAATGAAAAACAAGAAGGAAAAATTAAGTAAGAATGAAAAAGAAATAGAAAAATTCTGCAGTGTGGACTTGCCAATATTTTCTTCCTAGGGCCAAATGTAGAAGGGCTCCTTAGACCATAATCTCTTGGCCTCCTTGAGTCATACTGTTGCTGTGACCTCCATGCCAGACCACAGCTGTGCCACTCCATCTTTCAACAAAAAATGAAAAAAAGAAAGAAAAAAAATTAACATAAACATAAGAGTAGATAAAGGAAATTAAAAATGCAGTTGTATCAAATAAAGGAGAGAGAGGGCTCAGTGCCTGTAGTTCAAGTGGCTAAGGCGCCAGCCATATATACCTAAGCTGGGGTGGGTTCGAATCCAGCCCAGGCCCACCAAATATCAATGATGGCTGCAACAAAAAAAGAGTCAGGCGTTGTGGTGGGCACCTGTGGTCCCAGCTACTTGGGAGGCGGAGGCAGGAGAATTGCTTGAGCCCAGGAGTTGGAGGTTGCTGTGAGCTGTGATGCCATGGCACTCTACCCAGGGTGACAGCTTGAGGCTCTGTCTCAAATAAATAAATAAATAAATAAATAAATAAATAAAGGCACTCTACCCAGGGTGACAGCTTGAGGCTCCGTCTCAAATAAACAAACAAACAAACAAACAAACAAACAAAGGAGAGAGGGGGAAGAGGAAAAAAGAAAGAAATAAGAAAGACCAAAAACAAAAGGAGGGATATCTTAGTTGTTGCCTGAGCGATTTATGTGGGAAAGATGAGAAAAGTAGAAGAGTATCAAAAGAGGAGTGAAATAGAATAAATGAGGCTAAAATGCTGTAATCAAAAAATACAGAAGCCTTTGCTCTTGATGAAAGTAAAAATGGAAGTTAACAATAGAACCAACTGGCTTGGCACCCGTAGGTCAGTGAGTACTGAGGCTGGTGGGTTCGAGCCTGGCCCAGGCCAGCTAAACAATAATGACAATTGCAACCCCCAAATAGCTGGGCATTGTGGTGGGTGCCCGTAGTCCTGGCTACTTGGGATGCTGAGGCAAGAGAATCGCTTAAGTCCAAGAGTTTGAGGTTGCTGTGAGCTCTGCCACTATAGCACTCTACTGAGGGCAACATAGTGAAACGCTGTCTCAAAAAAAAAAAAAAAGTAATGGAACCAACCAAATTAACAAAAACCAAAACACATCAAAATAAAACAGAAACCTCTAATAGTCAGAAATAGCATAACCTCAGCAACAAAGATAAGAAGGAAAACAAATATTAAAAAATTATACACACACACACACACACACTCTTATCTATATATTGGAAGGGACCAACTTTAATAGGAATATAGATTTGTTTCAATATATTGCTAGGACACCAAGTAGTGCTGGGGTTTTTTATGAGATGGAGAACACAACTGGTAATTTCTCTCTAGTTCCCAAGCCTGGTCCTGTTTCCCAACTTAGTTGTCCTCAGTGATCACCTCATTGTTTCCTCAGCATTCAGACCCTGCCTGGTTGGGATCATAAAGCTTTCCAGAATCCTTCAGAGGCAGGTCTCACAGTGCCTGAGGGGTGCAGGAGTCCTTGAGCCTGTCCCAAGAGTGGAGTTCTGATCCTGATAGGTGGAACAAAGATGGCTGTGCTTTAGGCTCCTCTTAAGAGGTCCACCCTTATGACCTCCTCATGACCTTCCCACAATGGTGGCACCTTCGGATCTGGGACCTTCCCAGTATGGCTGCCCTCCTTGCCACCAAACTGATGGCAAGTCCATACCAACTGGCACTCAAATCTGGCTGCTGTATATTGTTTGAGTCTTCCACTCTTCCAAGCTTCCCATTCAATGCTGAAAACTATGAAAAGGCTTCCTCCCATTCCTGGACCTCCTTGGGGTGTGGGTGGGGGTGCTGTACCTTCAGGCTCCCAAACACTTGCCTAGTGTTTCAGATTGCCACACTGCAGATCACACACTGTCTCCAGTGTATTACCACCTTGCTGTACACCCCAAGTTATGACTCTAGGTAAGGTCCCTGCTGCAGGTATGGCTTGGTTCTCTTTCCCCAGTGGTACTAGGAGAGCTTAGCCAAATGATCCTTCCAGTCTGCCATCTTGTTCTTCCCCCTCATAATCTCATATTTCTTAGAGATTTTGTTTGTTTCTCTTGATTCTTTTTCCTTTATTGTTGACTAACTGGGTTAATTTGAAAGCCTTGTCTTCACACTCTGAATTCTTTCTTCTGCTTGGTCCAGTCTGTTGTTAAGACTTTCCACTGTATTTTGAAGTTCCCTAAGTGACTCTTTCATTTCTAGAAGTCCTCTTTTTAAAATATTATCTCTTTAGTGAATTTTTCTTTTTCTTTCTTTCTTTCTTTTTTTTTTTTTAAGAGACAAAGTCTCACTTTAGTGCCCTCCATAGAGTGCCATGGTGTCATAGCTCACAGTAACCTCCAACTCCTGGGCTTAAGTGATTCTCTTGCCTCAGCCTCCCAAATAGCTGGGACTACAGGCACCCACCACAATGTCTGGTTATTTTTTGGTTGTAGTTTGACCGGGGCCGCGTTCGAACCCGCCACCCTTGGTATGTGGGGCTGGCGCCCTACCCACTGAGCCACAGGCACCACCCTAGTGAATTTTTCATTTCATGATTTTTTGTGTGTGTGTTGATTTTCAACTTTCTCATTGATCCCATTGAGCTTACTTGTGATCCATATTTTGAATTCCATCTCTAACATTTCAACACTTTACTTTTGGGTGGAGTCCTTTGCTGGAGAGGTATTGTGGGTGTTGAGAGAGCCTGTTTTTTCATATAGCCAAATGTCTTCTGTTGGTTCCTTCTCATCTGGAACCTCTTCCCTCAGCTACTCTGCCTTTTGGCTTGTTCATGCAGGCTTGTTCATTGTGGTATTGCTGGCACTTTGGGTCAGTTGGACCTCAGATCCCTTGGAGAGTGTGCAGGTGCCAGTGGTGGTGGACTAGATTGTCATCTCCAGTTCTGGGCCCCTGGATGGTGTGCTTGAGTCCTGTGGGGACCTGACCAAGACTAGAATGACACAGTTGTCCTTGAGCTTCCCTGAATTCAGGCCCTGGCTTTGATAGTGAGGGGTGGGATGATCAGCAGCTCCAGAACAATGCCCGGGCAGGAGAAGGGCAGATACACCATGATGCCTTCTTGATAAGATTAGCAGAGACAGACAGCTGTGGGATGCACATGTTGTTCACACCTCCCTCTCTCTGCAGTGGCAGTGGTCTCTACTCTGTGTGTATAGAGAAGCACCCAGATTCTCAGCTCCCACCCTGATCCAGCTGTAGCAGAGGTCATGGGGGCAGCTCACCCTGCTGGCTGCAGGGTTATCAGATTGTCTGTGGACTGTGGCTGAGATACTCAGCCGGGGGAGGTGTGGTTGTGCCAGGGACATTTCTCCCAAGAGAGTAGGCTCCTCCCAGAAAAGGCAGGAAACTTGGGGAGAGGACAGCTATTCTCTCTCAGGGGATCCAGTGATAAAGACACCCAGGGGCTGAGTTTCCCAAGTTGGGACAGTTGCAAAAACATTGCCTATCTAAGAGGGAGGGAAATTAGCTGCATCCTCCTTGCAGAACCCTGCATGGTCAGAGTACTATTGGGTTTGTGCCCTCCTTGCTAGCCTAGGACTGGTTATCCTATAGCTCACCTGCAGGAAAAGGTCATGCTGGGAACAGAGGTGGCTGTGTGTGCAGCATCATATAGTTGGAGGAGAGAGATCCCAGCCTCCACATCTTTTTCTGGGCTGCCCCACTTAAAACTCCCGAAATTGCACTCTGAGCCTATAGCCAGAGAGGGCAAGGTCTCTTCCAGGCAAACAGTGTGGGCAGGATACTGGGCAGAGTGCCATCTGCTTGCATCTCGGTCTCCTTTCAGTCCATAGCAGGGTGCTGGGAATCGTCTGAGCTGTATGTCCGAGAGCTTGGGCTCTCTTGTCCTCTTCAATTGGGTGGGGCTGTGTCAGCCCAGTTTCAGCCCAAGGGGAGGGTACTGCCAGGCTTCAGACTCCCAAAATGGCACCTTGGGCCTGTGACCAGAGAGGGCAGAGCTCTTCTCAGGCAGGCTATGCTGATATGACACTATTGTAAGTGCAGCTTATTTGTAGCTCTGTCCCCCTGCTGCTGGCTGTGGGAGGGTGGGCACAATCTCAGATGCATGCTGCAAAGCCTGGTGTCCCTGCCCTCCTCAGCCAGGCAAGGCTGTGGTTCTGTGTAGCTCAAACACAGCCTGAGGATGGCACTCTGCCCAGTGTCTAACTCACCAAATGGCTTCTTGAACCTGTGACTGGAAAGGGTGAGGTCCACCCAGGCAGGCAGCATGGGTGAAAAACCATGCTGTCCGCTTACGTCTCAGGCTCAAATGCAGTCCACCGCAGGGCTATGGAGACCTTCCCAGGGGTATGAGGGACACCTGGGCTCCTCCGTCCCTCCTCAGAGCTGGGTAATGGCTGCAGGTGCACCGAGGTTCTCTGGTATCCAGGCTCTCAGAATGGTGCCTGGCTAAGCTGCTCTAGGCTCACATGCCTGTGGGAGTCCTTGCAATCTCTTTCTGGATGTCTCTGTGTAATCTCCAAGGAGCTCCCTGTGTTAGATCTGGTGTGTGGGTGGGTGGGTGGTGTGACCTTTCTCTTGTAGCCAAGACTGGGGACTTTTCTGTTTACCCACCTCCAGGAACCTCTGTCATTTCTTATTCTCTTGGGAAGAGGACGGCTCTAGCCAGGCAAACTGCCTTGAACCCTCTCTTTACTCACCTTTGGTTCTTTTAGTTGCTTTCCCGGTGAATTCTGGCATTCTCTCCTAGGCATTCGGTTCAGAATTTGAGAGTCTGCTTACTGTTGTGGCTCCTCTTTGCCGAGGAAGCACATCCTACCTGTGTCTAGCTGGCTTGTCTTGACCCTCTTGTTTTTTTGTTTTTTGTTTTTTTTCTTTTTTTCTTTCTTAATCATGGCCATCCTGATGAGTATGAACTGGTGTCTTATTATGGTTTGCATTTCTCTAATGATTACTGATGTTGAGCATATTTTCATGTGGTTATTGACCATTTATATCTAATTTTTAGAGAAATGTCTGTTTAAATCCTGTCATATAAAGTCTGAATTTGCCACTGTGTTCTTATGTTGGACACATTGCGCGCATAATTTGGTAAAGTTTCATAACCTTTGTATATCCGTGTCTCACAGCTGTGTCTGTGTTGATGTGTAGTGGCATCTTGCTGAGTGGTGTTTATTGTTGTGTGGTTTTTTTTTTTCCTTTTTTTAATTAAATCATAGCTGTGTACATTAGTGCAATCAAGGGATACAATGTGCTGGTTTCATATACAATCTGAAATATTTTCATCAAACTGTTTAATATAGCCTTCATGGCATTTTCTTAGTTATTGTATGAAGACATTTGTATTCTGCATTTAGTAAGTTTCACCAGAAGTAGAGCTTTTAATGACATGTTAGAGCTGGCATGAGAAATTAGAACCTGGAGCCTAAAATAGGTGTTAGTTATCCCACACATTAGACTGACCTTGTAGAACATTTACTGAGAGTACAACAGTGTAGCAGGCTGCAAATTGGGCTGCAAAGCTGCAAAGCGAAACATTTCTATGATCTCACAGCTCATATATTATAAAGTCCTGCTGGTGAAAAAGGCCTATGAAACATACAAGACTGTATGATATTTGAACACAGAAGTAAAACGAAAGTACGTAACTAAAGCAGCAACCTAGCCCTAAACAACCTCAACTCCGAATTTATTATTGGCCTCACTTCAGCTTCTTGAAAGGCAAAGAACATGAGTTCAGTCTTAATGATTGTCTTATACATTATATGAGGTACAGAAAAAATTTCAAGACATGGGAAAAAGCAGGAAAACACTAAAAGAAAAACAATCAAAAAACACAAAGAAGAACTACAAATAACAGATGTTAGATGTCAGTAAAGCACTTTAAAATGACAATTTTAAATATATACAATAACACATAGGAAAAGATATACAAAGTGAATGCAATAATGAATTTAAAAAGAAAAGTGAAGTCTCTCCAAAGAGCAAACAGACTTTCTAAAAATTAAAGGCACGATAAACAAAATTGAGAAGTCTGTGACATATCCCAAACAAGGAGGTAATTTAAATGCACTATATTCAATAAGAATTTTCAAAATAAATTACTTTTTCTATCAAGTGCCCCACAGATCTCTAATTCCTCGACCATGACAAAGACAATTTGCTGATCCCAGCACTCTTTCTTTCAACCTGCTATCAGAATTTTTAGAAAAGACCTTTAGACACCAACACCACCAATCAGAGGTGGCACCAGAAATAAAACCTTTTTAATGTAGTCAAAAGGTAGGTTGTCCTAGTCACAGAGTTCATAAAAAAATGTACCCCTCTATAGTGGAGCAGGGGACCAGGCAAACTTAAAAAGAAGGTGACAATGTGTCTTTGATACTCTCTTTACCACTCTGTCCTATTAAACAAAAACTTACAAGTAAAAACCCTACATCTCAGGTATATACTCTAGTGAAATTAATGCATATATCCACAAAAGACTTGTATAAAATGTTCAAAACTGTTTGATTCACAACAGCCAAAAAGAGTAAACAACCCCAATTCCCATAATAGCAGAATAAACAACATGTAGCATATTTTATACAATGGCATATTACATAGCAATCAAAAGACACTGGCATGTACAAAAAATCAGATACTGAGTAAAAGCACCCATAAGTAATTACATATTCTTTATGATCCCATTTATATGAAATTCAAAATTAATCTATAGTGATATATGTCAGAAAATGATTACTCTGAGGAAGGTGTACTGTCTTAGAAAAAGCAAAAGGAAGTCTTTTGGAATACTGAATGTTTTATACCTTTATGTGGGCAATGATTACACTTATAAAAAGGCACAGAGCTGCATACTTAAGATTTGTACACTTTACAAAAAAAAAAAAAAAAAAAAAGGTAAGAAGAATGATGATGACAATAACCAGGCTATAAAGTAGGATACCCGCTAATAGCCAATAAACAGGAATCTCTGGGAGTTACTGAAAGATGTCAGTAGATTACTGAACAAGAAGAGTGGTGCCGATGAAGAAAGTCTATATTTCTTAATTGCATATTAGCTTTATTTAAACTACTCCTGACATTTTTGTCTGTCCTTTATAAATGCCCATTTAAAATGATCTTTTTAGATATTCATCTACATTTGACCAGAAGTTCACCCAAGGCAAGGACTGGCAAACATTCTCTGTAAAAGGCCAGATAATAATTATTTTCACACTGTATCTGTTGCAACTACCAAATTCTGCCACTGTAGCATGAAAGCAGTCATACACAATAAGCAAATGAATGAGCATGGTCTGATTTGACCCACTGGCCATAGTTTGTTAATCCCTGATCTACAGCAAGATACTATACTAGTCTTCGTTTTCTGGGTTTATCTTGCATACTGTATAGTACTTTATATACAGCAAGCACCCAGCAAAACAAAGCTAAAAGGGTTCTTTACAACCAGCTCTTCTCATCTCCCTAATTTACAGTTAAAAACATGAAATTGGAGGTTACAATTTGTTCAACAGCACCATTTGTTAAGCAGTGCCTTCTTTTAGTAAGCACATAAAGACCGTACATCCTATTTAATACTGAAAATCCAAATTTTCAAAATTTGAAACATTACTTCTAAAGTTTCAGAATTTCAAACATTAACTAAGATGAACTCAAAATAATTATTTTAGAAAAATTATTTTTACCTATAGTTTATGAGTTACCAATACAAGCTTTGAGTCACACAACCATAAGGGACCAATGTAGCAACTACTTAACCTTCACCATATAAAATGAGAAACTTAAGACTAAAGCTAGGACCCAAGTTTTTCTAAAAGCCAAAACAATGAACATATTTAATGGTGGTTAACATTAGATAAGAATTGTTTTTAGTTTAACAATTAACTTATAGGTTGATGTTTTATATAGTTATATTAATAATTCAACCTATTCATCCTATTACAAGTCATTGGCAGTAAAAAAAAAATTCATCCTATTACAAGTCACTGGCAGTAAAACAATCAGCCAACAGTAGAGGGCAGCATTTCAATTCTCTATTAAAATTTAACTTTCAAAAGTCTGAATAGGGACTTTTTTTTTTTTTAATAGAAACATTCTTTTAAAAGGTTTTATGCATCTTTCAAAGCTCCTGGCAAACATACAATTTAAATACCTACTACCAGTAAAAGTGCCCTGATGTATAAATAAAAATATATAAGAGAGAACTATTTTACTCAAAGGAGACAAATTTTGTATTGATAATTCCCAAACTAGTAAGCTAAAACAATTCAACATTTTTCTGGTGATTTACTACCTAACATTGTGTCAGTTATCCAGTTAAAATAAATATTTGTATAATAACCACTGGTCACAAATAAATATTCCCCAATTTGGGCAATACCTGTTCTTTATCTACATACGATAATTAACCACATACCAATCACCAAAAGACGTATCATCGTTATCATGGTCATAAACTTTTGGCAACTAGAGATTCAAAGAACTGCCCCAGAAAACTAGGCATTAGCATAGCTCAAAAATCCAAAAGCAGCAAAAGAGGTTATCTAATAAAGCTGAAATAGGCAAGGCTAGGAACACCTTAAAAAACTCATCCTTTTTTGAATTCCTTTTATTCCTATTTCCAGCTTGCCTTAATGATATAGCTGTACTTAAACCACATCTAATAAAGAAAGAGAAGTAGCACAACAGTCATAAAATGCAAAAAACAAGAACTGTAAGAGAGGGTAAAGAGAAAGAATGATCCAGAAAACACTGTTGTGTCCAGTCAGAAGGCTACATATTTTACTATTAAATAAAAATTATTAAAAAGATCTACTACCAATTAGTAAAGTCTTGTTTATGCTGGTCATTCATTTCACACACTTGACAGGTGTTAGCTCAATTAATCTTTAACAGCTCTGTAAAGTAGTTACCATTATGTTCCCCATGTTAGAGGTGAGGAAACTGAAGGACAGAGGAAGTAATAAGCAACTTGTCCAGGAATAAAGTACTGGGACTAGAACCTGAACAGTTTCCACAGCCTAAACTCCTGGCTATTATCCTTTACTCCCTGCTCATTCTAAGTGACACAACCTCAGTTGAGTGACTGCTAACAAAATCAGACTACAAGAAATTTAAAAATGAAAGTGTCAAAATAAGCAAAATAAAAGCCTAATTAGTTCTTATTCATTTGAAAGATCCAATTGCGAAAGGGTGAGCAGAAAATCAGGTAGTACTTGAAAGCAATTTCTATTACTCCGATTCAATACATTCCAAATAAGGTTAAGCCCCAGATGAATACTGACTGGATACTAAAAATTAACTGAAGATGAAATAGTTAAGAAATAAAACAATATACTGTGGAAAATGCAAAGAAACCTGCTTATTGTGGATAAGAGGGCTATAAATGAGTCTTTCCAGATATAAATGGAGAGATAATTTAGTGAAAATATATTTAATAGTAATATTTTTAAATGGAAAAACAGTCTGAAGGTAATTAAACTTGGCAGTATCTATCAAAACATTAGAAATTTTATATCTTTTATATTAAAAAGTCCTCATTAAGAAACCCCTCATAGTTATGCTCAGAGATTAAACGTCACACATATCATTGTAAGAAAAAAGAAAAATAATCCAAATGTTGACTGATTAAATAAATTAAAACTATCAAATAATAGGGTCATTTCTAATGCTATAGGAAAACACTCAATAACATGTTAATGATTTTAAAGTGTATTAAATGCAAATGATACCATTCTTCTGCCAAGTCTCCCACCCTTCTCCAATTTCTCAGCCATAGCAAAGACTACTAATTGATCACAACTCTTTCCTTCAACCTGTTACCAGAATTCTCACTACACTTCTCTGGGCACTGATCATCAACCAGAGTTGGCATAAGACACAAAGTATGTTATTTAGTCAGAAATTGAGTTTTAACTCAGACAACTGTTAAAGTTATGGAGCAAAGGGCTGAGCAAACTTACGAAATAGGTAAAATGTATCTTTGATTCCTCCCTCTCACCTTGCCCCATTAACAAAAATCCAGGTAGGGTCTCTCAGAAATGAATTTAAAACCCTATTTCCCAGGATAGGGAATCAAGAAGACTACTTCCTAGCCTCAAGTGGTAGTCTACACTAGCATTTAGGATGATGTGTAAGAGATAACTTACCCAGCTCTTCTGCCTCTCCCTGCTGGGCAGGAAAAATTCCTGGAGGCACACTATTATTTTTAATGTGTAGAGGGTGCTACTAGTACCAAAATGCTTTTTTCTTGGACTAGATATGTTGATTCTAAAGTTTATATGAAAAAATTAACAAGATAGAATTTTAAAAAAGAAAGAAAAGCTCTAAAAAAGAAAAGCAATGATAGAGTATAACTCTATTAGAGGTTAAGTCATACTATATAAAGCTTCAGTAAGTGAAACACTGTCAAACTAGTTCATAAAGAGACAGTGAAACACAGAATCAAATGTCCAGAAACAGACCCAAATACATATTGAACTGTATTATTTTTCAAAAGGTGGCATCTCAATTCAGTGGAGGAAAGTATGAACTTTTTAATAAATGACTTTGGAATAAATATGTAACCACTTGGAAAAATATTAGATTTGGTTCCACAACTAACACTATGCATCAAGATAAACTTCAATGATCACACATTTTAAAGTGAATCCTGTATAAAGTATCAAAAGAAAGCCTGGGTGAATTCTTTGTAATTTTGGAATACAGAAGCCAGACAAGAAGAGAAAGAAAAAGGGGGGAAGAAGGGGACAAAAGGAGAGAGAAGGAGGGGAGAAGAAGAGAGGAAAAGACTACTGAGTAAAGACAAAGTATGGAGGGAAAAAAGCAACTGACATTGTAGAGAAAAGTTAATCTCTGTGATATATAAAGAGCTCCTAGAAATTGAGAACAAAATCATTAACATGCCAATAGAAAAAAATATATATATACAATAAATCTTGCTCAAATACGTAGGAGAAACACAAATTAAAACTACACTTATGCCATTTCTCACCCAGAAAATTGGAAAAAATACAAAAATTTGAAAACACATTCTGTAGATAAAGTTGTAGGGGAATAGTCACTTTTAATATATTGCCAGTAGCAACACAAAATGGCACAACTCCTGTGGAGGGGAATAGGAAATAAAATTATATGTACATTTACTCTTTGAACCAGCAATCCTATACCACAGAGATACACCTGCACAAATATAAGATGACATATACAAGTTGTTTATTAAAACATTATCTATAATAGTAAAAGATTAGAAAGAGCCATACTATCCAGCTAAATACATTTATATTGTCTTACTTCACTTGTGCTACTATAACAAAGTACCAGAGACTGAGTAATTTATAAACAATAGAAATTTATTTCTCACAGCTCTGGAGGCTGGGAAGGCCAAGATCAAGGCACTAGCAAGAGTGCTGTCCAGTGGGGCCTGCTTCTGCTTCCAAGATGGCACCTGGATCCTTTGGGAGGAGGAACACCTCTTTTCCTTCAGTCCTCATGTGGCAGAAGGGAAAGAAAGGCAAGAAAGCCCTCTCTTCAACCCCAGACTCTTTTATAAGGGTACTAATCCCACTCTTAATCACTTCTCAAAGGCCATACCTCTCAACAGTGCTGCACTGGGGATTATAATGCAATATAAATGTGAGAGGGGATAACACCCTTCAAAAAAAAGAATGTATCTTTCGAAAATTTGGGATTTTTCCTGATATACAGGAAAATAAATTCTACGAATTTAGTTGTAGATCTAACCTTCATTTTATTCCAATGGAACCAGTGTTACTGGTCATTTATTAAAAGTACACCTTTGCTTAAATAAATTATGGTACATCCACATGATCGAATATATTTCTTTAAAAACAAAATGAAGAAAGTTCTATGTACTAAAATGGAAAGAACTTTAGGATAAGTAAAACCTGCAAGGGGAAAAGGACTGTATGAATGTAAAATACTACTTACATAAGGAAAGAAAGAAATAAAAACATTCTTATTTACTTGTATTTGTATAAGTACCAGAAAGATGCTAAGAAAGTAATACAAATAATTTCCTATTAGAGTAAAGAGAGAAAGGATAGAAGACACATCTATATGAACTTTTTAATGATAGTTTTGATTTTTTAATTATATGAGTATATTACCCATTTGAAAACAATGTTTAAAAATTCAGGAGGAGTAAATAAGTGAACAGTTGGCTGATTGTATAGGAATAGTTGTTACAGGCCAATAATCTATTTAAATTAATTATAATTAAAAATTCAGTTTCTCTGTCAAAGTGCTAGTAGACAGGACAGCACAGCTATAGAACCTTTCTATCACTGCATAAAATTGTACTGGACAGTGCTAAAATTGTTAGTTACATTTTGCAGTTTAGAGATGGAAGTAAGCCCTCTAAAATAAAAAAGGATTCTGTCTCTCCCCAATTAAGTATAAGCCAAAAACAAAGACATACTTTACTATATATACACACATACAGTCAACAAATCAGTCAAATATTTAAGTGACTAGAAATCAATTATGTGTTAAGACAGGATGATGTATTTCATCCCCACTATAAGCTAACACATAAAGTAAAAAACAATGAGGAGGATAAGCTACTTTCTAGATCCAATTAGATTCATTACATAGAATGACAGATAAATGTTAGTGATAATTTTCCAGAATTTCAATCTATAAGCATACTCAAAATGGGGCTTACAATCATTACAAAATAAAATATTCATTTTTTTTTAATTCACAAGTTTGGGTTGTCTACTCCAAACGTTCATTCATTTAATAATTATTTATGGCTGGGTGCAGTGGCTCACACTGGTAATCATAGTGCTCTAGAGGCCAAGATAGGAAGACTGCTTGAGCTCAGGAGTCTGAGATCAGCCTGAGACCTTGTCTCTATAAATATAAAACAGAAAAATATAAAAGAGAATATATATAAGACAGAAAAATTAGCCAGGCATTATGGCACGTGCCTGTAGTCCCAGCTACCCAGTACACTGAGGCAGGAGAATTGCTTGAGCCTAAGAGTTTGAGGCACTGCACTTTACCTGGGGTGACAGAGCAAGACTGTCTATTAAAAAAAAAAGAAGAAAAACAAAGAACAAAAAATTATTTACTAAGTACTGTGTGTGAGATACTAGGCAGGCATCAGGAATACCACAGAGAACCGAAGTCATAACTTTTACAAAACTTACAATCCAAAGAGGGAAACATACATTAATACAAAAATCACAAAAATAAATGATACACTGTGTATTATAAAGGAAAAATAGAGAGTAATTACAGAAGTAGAGAAAACTGTTTTAATCAGGAATTAAGAAAGGCTTTCCTAAAAAGTAATCCATAAATTGGAATCTGAAAGATTGGTTACTAAGATTTGGGGCTAGAGCTTACAAATAGAGGAAACTATGATGTGTGAAGATCTCAAAGTACAAGAAAACACCTCACAAGAACTGAAAAAAGGCCCATTGACAAAAATGATGAAAACCCAGTCTGCAGCTTCATGTACTGGCAATCTCATAATTGGTAGAGATGCTCAAGACTACATGAACTTCAAACCTGGCTTTAACAGCACTTAATATGGACTCCAGTTTGGCAAACATGTTAAATAAAAAAATAATAATAGTAACAATTGGCACTGAGTGTAGGAGAAGTTTCTGAAATACGAAAGCTTATTCTGTCCTTTCTAGACTTAATTAAGAACATACACAAATTTTTTTTTTCCTTTTAGGTCTTTCTCCTGCCATCTAAGCTTCTGCTAAATAACCCTAAAATGAATAGAGGTAGAGAATATCTCTTTTCTGCTTATTTGATCAATAAGCAGTATAGCAAAAGATGAAAAAAGACATGACCCTACTATAAGAAATTTTGGTACTGAAGTTATGCAACTCTTGAGTTACTGGACAGCTGGGAAACCTCTATGGTAAAGAAAATGATGCCCTTAGCTGCAGTTTATACATAGGGCTTTCCTGCTAAGATAAGAAAATATACCGTTCTTATATAACAATACTACCAAATCACTCTTATTGGGCATTGTATGCTCAGACTTAATTGTCCTACAGTGATAATGAGCCTGACAAAAATCACACTTTTCTGCCTAGCCCCTAACAATATTAACTTTACCATTCTACCCCAACAGACACATTTACAAAGCAACTAAGAATATAAGAACTTACAAACACAAAAATAAATACCTCTTAGAAAGACACTACATGGAAAAGAACAAAACAAAATATTGTATCCAAGCTGATTAAGCTACGTAAAAATGTATATAAGTGTATTAACAATAATCATAAATACTGCCATAGTAGAAATGCTCACTAGCCTCTTTTCTCCTGTAAAATATCTAAATACAGAACAGTTTTTTCATTCAAAAGGGAAATACATTTGCATTAAGAAACAAAACAAATACTACATTTGTGTTCAAAACATATTAATCAGAAAAAGAATGTAGAGCTATTTATAATAGTCTTAAATTAGTAAACAGCATTAATACTATTGTAAATGGAGGCCAAGATTTGGCAGTCCAATAGCAGTGATGATTTAGGGATCCCATTTCACAACCTAGTCATTTGTAGACATTTTAAAATGAAAGTCTTCACTGTGAAGAACACATAGTTATTGGGGGGGGGGGGGGGAACAGAAAACTAATCATCATTGCTTTAGCTCAACCCACATGCCTGTTCTTAAGGGTATCCATGGTAGCAATGATGCAACATGCCTACCTAGCTCACCGTGCCTACATAAGTGGGAGAGAGGGGAGGCGGATGATGGAAAAAAAAAAAAATCACTTGGAAAGGTGTTTTAGTTTTAACATGATAAAATTATATCAACTACATTGTCAGACTTTAAAAACACATGTAAAACTATAAAACTCTCTAAAAAACAGAAAAGAGAGAAAAGACAAGGTTTGGGGGGGTTCATACTGTAGTCTTTAGTTGAAAAAAAATCAAGGAATTGTGCTCTTTCTGCTATAGTCATTGATTAAATATATTCAAAGGGTTTATTTCTAATAATAGAACAAATTAATTTAGCTTTTTCAAAAGTAACTATAAATAATGTTTTAGGCTTCCTAATTTCCAACCTACATCTTTTTCTATTTTGGCTTTAACACAGTTACATAATAAAAATTTATAAATACTTTAGGTTAATGATTACATCTAATTTTTCTAAGCAGTAGTAGCTCTCTTTTGCTAAAATAGGGTCAAATGTAAAAAATTTCTAAGCCTATCAAAGAAGGTGAAGGTGAAGCAGAGAGAAGACAGATCATTTCAAATAACCTTGTTATAATATCAAAAATAAAAAAAAGTAAAATGAATGAAATGATAAGATAAATTACAGGAGAGAACCAAACATAGACAACCATGAATAGAAATCATGGGGGAAATCTTGTTCTCCAGGATTAGGTGCCCTTTAAACATTCTTTAAGAGCATTTCAGTAAAATAGTTTACCTAAAGGTACACAGAAGATATCCCCTTATAAATAAGGGAGAGGACCAGATAATGGGCATGTCTGTATCTGATCACAAACTACTATTTGTACTGTAAGTCTGTGAGCAACAAGAAAGCAAAGTAATTTCCATCAATTTTCCCGCTCTTCCTCTTATGAGAAATAATTCACTATATAAGAACAGTAATAGCCTACTTTCAGAATTTACAAATTTACTTATTCTTTTATTATTGAACTTAATTTTTACATCTTGATTCTAACAATCACTATGTGACATCAAAAGCACCTAGAAATAAAATTTCACATTTAAAAAACCAATGTATAAATTTAAAATGTAAGCACACTGAATCTATAATTACACAATCACACCATGTCCACAGACTGGTGCTCAGAAATAAAAGAAGCCAAACTTAGAGATTAAGTGAAGCATACTGCACTTTGAGGACAATGAGCAAAACAGACTTCAAAACAAGTACTTTTAAGGAGTACTTGTGCAAGTCTAATGATTTTAGATGCAAATAACATCTTTTTAAAAGCAATACAAGCAGAACTTGACAATATTATTCTTCTTAAAAAGCTATATTTGTAATAGATGGAAGAGTCCAGAAAATATCCTCAAAATAATTTAAACTTTCAACTAGCCTGACATGTTGGGAACCACAATAAAGGAGAGGAGAAGAACTTTAAGAAAATATTCAGAAGATTTAAATACAATCAAGGCCTTATAGATCTTTGTTGTTGGGAGAAATGCTTCCTGTAAATCTCAGGGGAAAAAAATATCTGTTCAACACATCATTTTTAGCTCTCTGAAACAGATTTCAAAATATTGCCTTTCCTAAAGGGTATAAACTCAGCATCCTTTGGATTCAATTACCTACTTTCAAATACATAACAATAGTTATACCTTATTTTTAAAATACATTATGAACAAAAGGTCTCTCACTAACAATGAAATGCAGAAAAGCATATTTTATCTTACCTTTGTGGTTACAATGCACAGGCAATCCATTATTCTACCATTACAATAATATTTTCTACATAAAGAAAAACTACCTTTAATTGTCTATTTGAACAAAAAATGTTAAATAAAAATAGAAAATAAAGTTATGAGATAAAACCATACATGAAAAGTTACAACTGCAACTAGACCTCTCCAAAAGAGAGGTGGCAATTTTTCTACTATCTGAAATACAAGAAAGCAGAATCTGTCACGTGCCCTACAATCTTCTTTATGTAATCTGTATCTGAAGAACTTGAAATTATCCCACAAAACCCTGTGGAAGATGTCAGGGTTTATTCCACAAGAGTCCACTGCTGCTTCAGATGCTATTTCATTAATCCCTCTTTTCAAAATATGAGGCTGACAGGGAGTCATCTGATGAAACGCTCCACAAAGAGGTTGCCCCGATATAAATTTAAATCTGCTTCTCCTGGTTTGCTACAGTTTGGATACTTAAAAAACAACGACAACTACCAAAAGAAAAATAACTAAAAAAAAATGCAAGCAAACATTTGTTCTACTAAACCATTTCAGCAACTGCAGCCTGCAAAGTAATGACTTTCTCAGGCAGTAATGAATGGAATATTCCATGTAGTGTTTTTGAAAAGGGGAGCAGGAAAAAGAAATAAAGTAATTTAAAATATTATCTCTAAAACTTACCCTTTCTTGCTTTATTACAAAAATAAATAAACAACATTTTACCAATGAAGACAAATTTTAACTTTATTGCCTTTCTAAATCCATTTCACCTAATCCCCTTACCAAAAAAATCCCACCATAGGAAGATAGTTATAACTATGTACCCTTTCAAACTCCCCAAGAAGTCTTAATATTTAACCCAGAAGTCACCTAACTTTGTGAATTTATGTCTTGTCCTTAAGATCACTGGGAATAGAACTAGATAGGCTAACAGAAAAAGGACAGGGCATAGGCATACAACTGACTTTCAGTATTAAAAAAGCTTTAGCCACACTCTCCTACAAAAATGTACATAAAGAATATTATCTGCAATTTTTGTCCACAAAGTTTCCTCATAGTCTACAGAAGTTGTGAATGATCTCATATTCAAGCAATTAAAGTGTAAATTTTTCTCACTTGTTTTTAATATCCCTTCTTCCTAACATTTCAAATACACATGGGCTATACGAGCAACCTTAATGCTGTAAGGATTATGAAAAGGAAATAATATAAATATATCACTTAGATAGTACTTCTAAAACAGTAAGCATCAATGTTGTTATTACTATTATCAATATGCATCAGATGATAGTCTTTTGTTTAAAACCTAATAGGATAAACTTGAAACAGGCTGAGTGAGACCTTACTTTGAACAGATGCTAATAGGGGTGTTATGTCAGGATTAAATGAACAATAATACAAACATAGCACTTAGAATAATGCTGACCTTGTTCAGTGCCCAATAAATGCCAGCTACAGCTATACACCTATTATAAATATCTTTATATTATTATTTTATATAAATATCTATATATAATATATATTATATATATAATATATTTATATCTAGATAGATATTATATATAATGTATATAAAACATATATAATATATATTTATAATATATAAATTATATATAATATATATTATATACATATATATACACTAGTATAATGTGAAATATATTTTTATATTTATAAAATACACATATTTTATATAAGACAAGGGTCTCTGCTCCTGCCAGAGTGCCTAACCCTTAGAAATTCCTGAGTGATAACAATGTCTTTTGTTGTTCCTAACAAGCCCTTTAGAGCACAATGGGTTTATGCTAATAAGACTTTAAGTGAAACTCCCAGAAAGCCTGAAGAAGGGGCTGCTCAACAGAAAGACCAAGAGTTTAGAGGGTTGAAATCGTTCTGCAGCACCCACCAACCTCCAGAAAAGTAGACTGGAGGGACTAGGGATACAGCTGTATAAAAACTTTTGGCCGTGCACAATGGCTCACACCTGTGATCCTAGCACTCTAGGAGGCTGAGGCAGGTGGATTGCCCTGAGCTCAGAGGTTCGAGACCAGCCTGAGCCAGAGTGAGACCCCATCTCTACAAAAAAAGCCACACTTTCTTCGAGGATTTTTACTCTTTCATGCCTTAGATTTAAATGTTATCCATCTTGAATAAATTTGTCTAAGTTGTAAGAAGTGTGGATCCATTTTCAGTCTCTTACATGTGATTATCCAGTTCTCCCAGCACCATTTATAGAACAGGGGTTCTTTTCCCCAGTATATGTTTTTGTTTGGTATATTCTATTTGGTTCCAAATGTCAATATTTCTGTGCCAATACCATACTATTTTGATTACTATGGCCTGTAGTATAGCCAAAAGTCTGGTAGGCTAATGCCCTGGGCTTTCTTTTTATTAAGAATGACCTTAGCTATACGGTGTTTTTTCTGGCTCCATACAAAACAAAGAATTATTTTTTTTCCAAATCTTAAAAGTATGATGATGGAATTTTAATGCATATTGCACTGAATCTGTACATTGCTTTGGGTAATATAGACATTAGCATAATGTTGATTCTTCCCAGCCATAACATGGTTATGTTCTTCCATTTGTTAATATTTTCTGCTATTTCTTTTGTTAGGGTTTTGTAATTTTCTTTCTAAAGGTACTTCACCACTTTTGTTAGATATTTTCCTAAGTATTTTTCTTTTTTTTTTTTTTTTTTTTGAAGCTACTGTGAAGGGAATTGTGTCTTTAATTGGCTTCTCATGTTGACTGTCATTGGCATATACAAAGGCTGATTTGTGGACATTGATTTTATATATCCTGAGACACTGCTGTATTTTTTTGATCGCTTGGAGGAGTGTTGTGGTTGAGTCTTTCGGATTCTCTAAATATATGATCATTTCATCGCCAAAGAGCGAGAGTTTGACCTCCTCTACCCCAATTTAGATGCCCTTTATTTCTTTTTCTTGCCTGCCTGTATTGGCTAGAACTTCCAGCACTGTGTTGAAGAGTAGTAGCGATAGAGGACAACTTTGTCTGGTTCCAGTTCTAAGTGGAAAAGCTTCCAGTTTTACTCCATTCTGCGTAATATTAGCTATAGGTTTGTCACAGAAGGCTTCAATCAGATTAAGAAATGTGCCACCTATGCCTAAATTCTTAAGTATTCTAATTAGAAAAGGATGCTGAATTTTATCGAATGCTTTTCCTGCATCTATTGAGAGGATCATATGATCTTTGTTTTTGCTTCTGTTGATATGGTGAATTACATTTATGGACTTGCACATGTTAACCCAGTCTTGCATTCATGATATAAAACCTACCTCATCATGATGATTTTTTTAATGTGTATCTGTAATCTACTGGTCTAGGATTTTATTGAGAATTTGTACATCTATATTTATTAGTAAAATTGGTCTGAAGTTTGCCTTTTTAGTTGGGTCTTTTCCTAGTTTGGGCATCAGGGTGATGTTTGCTTCATAGAACATGCTAGGGAAGATTCCTATCTGCTCAATGTTTTGGAATAATTAATACAGTATGGGTATAAGCTCTTCTTTGAAGGTCTGATAGAATAGGGTGTGAAGTCATTTGGGGACCAGGGTTTTCTTTTGCTGAGAGATTTTTTACTGTTTCTTAAATCTCAGTTCTTGAAATTGGTTTGTTCAAGAGATCTATTTCTTCCTGATTAATTCTAGGGAGAGATTGTGATCCCAGGTATTGATCTACTTCCTCCACACTGTCAAACTTCTGGACATAAAGTTTCTTTTACTACTTGGGGATGATCTCTTGTATCTCAGTGGCATCTACTGTTATTTCCCCTTTATTGCTTCTGACTGAGTTATTAGAGAGTTTACTTTTCTGTTTCTGGTTAATCTGACCAAAAGTTTATCAATTTTATTTATTTTTTCAAAATACCAACTTTTTGTTTCATTAATTTTCTGAATAATTCTTTTGTTTTCAATTTCATTCATCTCTGATGTAATTTTGGTTATTTCTTTTCTGCTGCTGGGTTTGGGATTAGATTGTTCTTCTTTTTCCAATTCCATAAGATGGCTGAGTTTGTTGTGCTGTTTTTCAAATGTGGGTGTCTAATGTGATAAATTTCCCTGTTTAGACTGCTTTTGCTTTATCCCACAGGTTTTGGTAACATGTGTCTTCATTTTTGTTATGTGTGAGGAATTTAAAAATTTCCACTTTTATCTCGTCCTGAACCCAACTATCATTCAGCATAAGGTTGTTTAATTTCCATGCCTTTCTGTGGAGATGAACATTGTTGTTAGAGTTGAGTTCCACCTTTATTGCCTTGTTGTCTGAGAAGATACAAGGTACATTTTCTATTCTTTTAATTTTGCTTAGTTTTGATGTATATCCTAGGATGTGATCAATTTTGGAGTATGTACCATGGGCTGATGAAAAAAATGTATATTCTTTTGTTTTGTTTTGTTTTGTTTTGTTTTGAGACAGACTCTTACTATGTCGCCCTCTGTAGAGTGCCATTACATCACAGCTCACAGCAACCTCAAACTATTGGGCTTAAGCTATTCTCTTGCCTCAGCCTCCAAGTAACTGGGGCTACAGGCACCCACCACAACACCCGGCAATTTTTTGCTGCAGTTGTCATTGTTGTTTAGCTGGCCCAGGCTGGGTTCGAACCTGCCAGCCTCAGTGTACGTGGCTAGCGCTGTAACCACTGTCCTATGAATGCAGTGCTGAAAAATGTATATTCTTTACCTTTGGGATGGTGTGTTCTGTATATGTCTGTTAACCCTGTTTCTGTTTAGAGGATTTGTCTAGCTCTGTCAGAGGGGTGTTAAATCACATATTACGGTTTTATGGGATATCATATTGCTCAGACCCATCAAGGTCTGTTTCATAAATCTGGAAGCATTTAAGTTGTGTGCATACATATTTTAAATTGAAATGTCTTCTTACTATATTGTTCCTCTGACCAGTATAAAGTGTCCATCTTTGTCTTTCTTAACTTTAGTTACTAACTTTGAATCTGCTTGTATCTAAGAGTAAGATTGTCACCCCTCCTTTCTTCTGATCTCCATTTACTTGAAATATGTTTTCCATCCCTTAACCCCAAGTCTTGATTTGTCTTTCAAGGCTAGATGAGTCTCCTGGAGAGCTGGTCTCATGGTGAATTTTTCAGTGTTTGTATATCTGCAAAAGATTTGAATTCTCCATCAATTCTGAAGCTTAGTTTAACAGGATACAGAATTTTGGCCTGAAAATTGTTTTGTTTAAAAATGTTGAAGGTGGGCTTGGCACCCGTAGCACAGTAGTTATAGTGCTGGCCACATGCACCGAGGGTGGCAGGTTCAAACCCGGCCTGGGCCTACTAAACAGCTAAACAACAATGACAAGTACAACAACAACAACAAATAGCCAGGCGTTGTGGTGGGCGCCTATAGTCCCAGCTACTTGGGAGGCTGAGGCAAGAGAATTGCTTATGCACAAGAGTTGAGGTTGCTGCGACCTGTGACGCCATGGCATCCTACCAAGGGTGTAGTGAGACTCTGTCTCAAAGGAGGAAAAAAAAAAAAAAAAAAAAGAACTTTAAAGGTGGATGGCCATTGTCTTCTGGCTTGGAAATTTTCACATGAAAAGTCTGCTTTCATCCTAATGGCTCTGCCCCTGTAGGTCAGTGAGTACTTAGTCCTGGCTGCTTGCAGAATTTTCTCTTTCCTCTTTACTTTGGACAGGTTCATTACCATGTGTCTTGGAAAGGCTCTGCTTTAGATGAGATGACCTGGGGTTTGATATTCATCTAAAAGGAGTATGTCTGAGTCTTTAATAAAACTTGGGAAGTTTTCATTTATGATAGTCTCCAGTAGGGCTTCCATTCTTTGGGACAATCTTCTTGCCCTTCGAGAATCCCTATTATTCATATTTTTGAGTGGTTCATGGAGTCACATAGTTCTCTATGCAACTGCTCTACTTTCTCTCTCTTTCTCTTTTTTTTGAGACCCAGTCTCACTATGTCACACTTGGTAGAATGCTGTGGCATCATAGCTCACATCAACCTTTAACTCTTGGGCTTAAGCGATTCTCTTGTCTCCACCTCCCAAGTAGCTGGAACTACAGGCACCCACCACAACACCCAACTATTTTCTTGTTGCAGTTGCCATTGTTGTTTACCTGGCCCAGTCCAGGTTCCAACCTGCCAGCCTGGGTATATGTGGCTGGCGCTGTAAGCCCTTTTCTACCTCTTTAACTACCTGGGTTAATGCAAATACTTTATCTTCTAGCTCTGAGGTTCTTTCTTCTCCATGGTCTAACCTATTTTTGATACTTTCTACTGCATCTTTACACTCCCTTATTGCCTCCTTCATTTCCTTAAGCTCCACCCTATCCTTTCTATATGACTTATCTCTCATCCAATTCTTGGTTCTGTCTTTCCATTTTTTCGTCCATTCCTTTCACTGTCTTTATTATCCATATTTTATATTCCCTTTCTCTCAAGTCCATTAAGGCTTTATAGGTGGAGTCTTCTGCAGTAGCTGCCTCATGGTCCCTTGCGGGAATTCCTGTTTTGGTGTTTCATGCTGCCTGAATTTTTCTGTTGGTTCCTCCTTATGTGTTCTTTCTTCTTGTTCACCTTCTTGTCCTCCTTTTTCCTTCTCACTGACTCTTTGGTTTCAAACAGAAGTCCTTACTCTTGATGACACCATGTTGCAGGATTTCACCAGGACACTACGTGGTGCTGTAGTTTTTCTCGGAGACAAAGCACAGCCAGCAACCTCTATGGTCCTTATTCTGAACTCAGTTGCCTTCATTGATCACCTGATCAATGATGATGGTTTCCTCAGCATTCAGACCCTGCCAGGTCGCAATCTTAAAGGTCACAAGAAACCTTCAGGGGCAGGGCTCACAATGTCCCCGACACCAGTTCCCGTGGGGTGTGTGTATCCCTCAGCCTATCTCGAGAGTGAGTTCTGAATCTGGCAGCCAGAATTAAAATGGCTGTGCTTTCAGCCCCTGCTAAGACCTTCTCACGACGTTCCCACAATGGCAGCCCCCTGGCTGCCAATACCTTCTCAGTATAGCTGCCTCCAGCCACCAAACCTATGGCAAATCCACTCCAACTGGCATTCAAATCTGAATGCTGTGTACTGTTCGAGTCTGTCCACTCTTCCAAGCTTTCCACTCAAACATGCAGCTTCCCCCAACAACTGAAAACTCTGCAAAGTCTTCCTCCCGTGCCAGACTTCTGTGGGCAGCCAGTTGATCCCAACAGGTCACAATCACTTGCCTAATTCATTAGATTTCCACCACTCTAGATCATATCCTGTATCCAGCTCACCACCTCCTTGCTGTGCTCCCTGAGCTATGACTCTGGGTCAGATGCCCATGCCAGATATGGCTGGGTTCTCTCTTTTTCCCAAGTTGTTCTAGGAGAGCTCAGCTAAACAATGCTTCTGGTTCGCCATCTTGCTCCACCCTCTATCAAAACTTTTTTAACAAGATTTGACAGCACACCTCTTGGGTGTAGGGCACAACTACAATAAGGACTCTACCTAACAAATGCAAACATTGTAACTTATCTGTTTGTATCCTCACATTAATCTGAAATTAAAAATAAGAAAAATGAAAACAAAACAAAACAAGATTTGACAAGCTTCTGGGTTGGTAAATTCATCCACGTACAAGGAAGGCAAAGAACCCCAATGCTACAAAGACTGAAGTTCTGTGCCAGGGATTCTTCCAGACCTTGCTCTATGTACCTCTTTATCTGGCTGCTTCTTTGAATCCTTTATAATAAACTGGTGTATATGTCTCTCTGAATTCTGTGAGCCTTCCTACAAAATTAAGTGAATCCAAGGAGGGAGTTGTGGGAACCTTGATTTACAACCTACTACTTGTGACTAGAATCTGAAGTACAGGCAGTCTTGTGGGGCTGAACCCCCAACTTGTAGGATCTGACACTTTCTTTACTTAGAGATAGTGTTAGAATTGAATTAAATTATAGGACACCCAATTTGTGTACACTGGAGAATGCCTTCACCCAGCAAAAAAACCCTCGCACATTTGTCACAGAAGTGTTTTCTCTTCTGTGGTATACTGAGTGAGAATGGGGGGGGGGAAGGATTTGTTTTCTCCTCTTAGGCCTATATACATATATATGTAGTTATACAGTCAGGGGGACTACACAGAAATAAATTTCATCATGGCCCAACAAATCCCTTCCCCCGTGCAAAGCACAGGCTGGAATTACATGCTTGGTTGAACAGTCCCTCTGCAGCATCTTCCCCCCAACAATCACCTGTCCTCAACCTAAAGAGGAAAGCCCACATTAGGTTCATAACTCCTTACAAAATTAAGTTCATCATTTTTAAGCAGAATACTGAGATACAATGTAGTTAAAATATATATACTGACTAGGCGTTACATTTTGTGAAGGAAAATAAAGAGGTATGTAAAACCATTTACCTAGTTTCGTTCAGTGTTCTGAAATTTCCCTTGTGAAAATTTTATTATATCTAGAATAGTCTACCCCAGGGAATGAAGGCATCCCTGAGTTTGGCAGATCTCATAACAGTGAAAGTTGAAAATCATTATAGCAAGTCAGCAATACCATTCAGCCAATTAATAGACTGTGTAGCATTAACAGTCATTTTCTTTTTAGAGGTCTCACTTTCCTCTTATACAAAATAAAGATCTCAAATAAATTCTACAAAACCTTCCATTTCTAATATTCCTATATTTCAATTTCTAAGTTCATTGAATTCTAAGCTGCAACAGGGTGAGACTCAAGAATATCTTATATACCTAATACTTTATCCCCAGCACCAGGGGAGTGGGATGGTGACCAGAACGTTAATATGTGCTCAAATAAGTATTTGCTGAATTAATGAATGAACTTTCTAATATCTAAACTACTGAAAAGTCTTGAAATTATCCTGAAAATTAGACACCCCATCTTCCCATTAAAAACTACTTAAAATAGTTCTGACAACTCAACTATACACCTATAAAAATAGAGATGAGGCTGAGCCTGGTAACTCATGCCTGTAATTTCAGTACTTTGGAGGCCGAGGTGGGGGGATCACTTGAGGCCAGGTGTTCAACACTAGCCTGGGCAACGAAGCATGAGCTCATGTCAACAAAAAATAAAAAGAAATTATCTGGGTGTAGTGGCACACAGCCTCTAGTCCTAGCTTCTTGGAAGAATGAGGCAGGAGAATCCCTTGAACCCAGAAGTTTGTGGTTAAAGTAAGCTATGACTGCACCACTCTACTCCAGCATGGGTAAAGGAATAAGCAAGTCCCTGTCTCTTAAAAAAAAAAAAAAAGAATACAGACATCTACTTTAAATTTATTAGTCAGCTAACATACAATTATTTAACATATTAATAAAATAAGGCATAGAATATTATTTTATTACAGTCACACTTCAGAAAACAATTTTAGACAAACTCTTCACATTCATCTTAAGATGCTTAGGGTTGTCATTATAACCATAATCACTTTTGAATCATCTAATCTATCTGACCTCAATCAGCTTCACAGAATCTAAGCTGCTTGAAATGCTGCCATCTTGAATTAAAACATCACCCGACCATTTATCTCAAATCACTACTACAGACTGAGTATCCTCAATGGAGCATTTGGGATTTCGGATTTTCAGTAATGGGATCTTAAACCAATAAATATAATGCAAACATTCAAAAATCCAGAAACACCCAAAGCCTGAACTTTTTTTTTTTTTTTTAAGACAGAGTAATTATTTTGTCACCCTCTGCCAAGTAATTACTTCTCGAGATGCCAAGAGTTCTGTGGCATCATAGCTCACAGCAAGCTCAAACTCTTGGGCTTAATTGATTCTCTTGCCTCAGCCTCCCAGGTAGCTGGGACTACAGGTGCCTGCCATAACACCTGGCTATTTTTTTGTCATTGTTGTTTAGCAGGCCTGAGCCAGGTTCGAACCCACCAGCCCAGGTGTGTGTGGCTGGCACCCAAACCACTGAGCTATGGGCACTGAGCCCAAAGTCTGAACTTCTAATCACTTCTGGTCCCAAGCATCTCAGATAAGGGACACTCAACCTGTAGTATCAGTCACATAATAGAAAACCAATTTCCCCCATTTCTGTTGTAGGTGTATGTTTATAATCTCTAGAACTTAACTACTTACTGTATTACTTTTTAATATACTCATTAATCTTTTTAAAAGCTTACATATAGCATCTATTACTGTGATTTTAAGGTCATACTAAGAAATGATTATTTAATTTGTGTTAAATTCTACATTACCTACATCTTTTATAAACATCTAAATTGGCACTAACTAGGGACATTTCAAGTCTATGTGCTCCCCTCAGATAGACATTTGCTACTCAAAATGTTTTAGAAATCATCCCATAATAGGAGCAACTTTAGAAGGCTGTTTGGGATAGTAACACCCCACCTAATATTTAGGCACTTAAGGCAGGTGTTTCCAACAATGATTAAAAAATACAGCACAGATTAACTTTCTCACCTTAAACAACTATAAAAATGAAGAAAACATAAAACAATGCTTTTTCAGATACTGAACAAAGTGCAAACAGTCATCGCTGTGAGAAGAGAAACAAATGAGGTTGAGTCCCATAAATGCCTCAAAAAGAGTTTCCTGACTGCGGCAGAGGAAGGGGGAAATGAAACAAAACTCCTGGTCTAAGTTGAGGAGACAGAGCTGGGAATGCAGAAGGCTAACACTCATAGGTAAGAGTACCAGAAAGGAAAGAGCTCCATAGAGAAAGCTCCAGAGATCTGTAGGTCTTCTCAGGTCTACAGATTAGTTTTGATCAATCCATGCTTGTAAGGAAACTTGAGGCTGGGGAAAGACTCCTAGCAGGTAGAACAATCCCCAGAGCTTACATGGGACCAAAAATAATGTAAAAACTCACTGTATACATGGTATTGGGTAGAGTACTCAGAAGAATATTATTGCCACAGTACTGGGACAAAATTAACCCTATACAATACTAAAGGTTGTCCACTCCCAATAAAACAAGCTTAGCCTTTAAAGAACCAAACTCTAAGTAATTTAATTGTATCCCAAAACAAAGCTCAAGAATACTGAAAAAAATACAAAACTATCTAGGTCCCCAAAAGGTAAAATTCACAATGTCTATGAAATTCATCAAAAATTACAAGCATATACAGAAGCAAGAAAATACAACTTAGAGAAGATAAAAAATCTATCGATAAAAACAGTCCCAGAAATGACAAATGATGCCATCAATGGATAAAAATAGTCCCAGAAAGAATAAATGATAGAATCAGTAGACAAGAACATTTAAAAAGTTACATAAATGCTGCCCAATCTTTTCATGAAGATAAAAGTAAAGTAAAACATGAGTATATTAATGAGACACTGAAAATAAAAAGGGAATCAAACTTCTAGAGATAAATTAAAATTCTGAAACAAAAAACTGACTTAATGAGATTAACAGACTAGACACTTCAGAAGAAAAGATAAATGAACTTAAAGGCACAATGACAGAAAACATCAAAATTTAACAAAGAGAAAAAACTGGAAAAAAATGAATCATATCAGTGAGCTGTGGGACAAAGTCAATCAAACTAATATACATGTAACTGGAGTCACTAAAGAGAAAGAGAAGAAAGAAAATATTTAAGAAATACTGGATGAAAAATTTCTAAAGTGATAAAAACTATAAACCCACAGATCTAAGAAATTCAATGAATCTCAAGCACAAGAAATACAAAGAAAACTTTAACAAGGGATACTACATGGGAATAATAAGCACCAAAGTCAGGACAGAGGTTAATTCAGGAGAACAAGGCATGAGAATGTGATCATTTAGAAAACAAAGGCATCTTCAACTATACTATATATAATGCATTTCTCTGTATAAATTTTTTTTTTTTTTTTTTTGTTTAGTTGTTTTGGCCAGGGCCGGGTTTGAACCCATCACCTCCAGTATATACGGTGCCACCCAACTATACAATATTTTATCTTCTTAGGGTACTTAGTAAGTACCTGGATATTTACAATATTCAGAAACTAGTTTCTGTATGGTTAAAATTAAAAAAAAAAAAAAAAAAAAAGTTCAAACACACATTGCAGATTGCTGAAAATGCCACTAAAAAGTCAGAAAACATGAAGACCTTAAATACATGTAACACAGAAGAGAAATTTTAGTCGTTTACACTTTGCTACACTGATAAATTACGAATAAAGTATGCAACATTTTAACATTAATAAAAAATCTTTATTTTAAAATTCTAACATTTACGACACTTAATGCGTGTCAAATTTTAGTCTAAGTTTGCATAAATTAATCCACTTCATACTTACAAACACCATTTGCAGTGAGTTTTGTTATCACCCCCATTTCATGGACAGTGAAACTAAGTGAAGAGAAATTAGACAATGTGCCCTATACTATGTCCTTATCTGTGGTTACACTTTGTCTTGTTTCAATTGCTCAGAATAACCATAGTCAAAAATATTAAAGAATTCATAAATTTTAAATTGTGCACCATTCTGAACAGCGTGATGAAATCTCACTCTGTAACACCTGGGACATAAATCATCCTTTTATCCAGTGTATCCACACTGTATATGCACTGCACTATCCACCTGTTGGTCACTTACTAGCCATGTTAGCTATCAGACAGTAAGAAGGGTAAGTACAATACAGTAGGATATTACAAGAGAGAAAAAGATCAGTCACCTAATTTTTATTATAGCACAGTATTATAATTATTTTATTAACACCTGTTGCTAATATCTTACTTGCCCAATTTATAAATTAAATTTTAACATAGGTAAGTATGTATAGGAAAAAACATAGAATGTATAGGGTTTGGTACTATTCTCAGTTTCCCACATCCACTGAGGGTCTTGATACTTATCCCCCATGGATAAGGGGAGTTAATGAAAAGACACGGAAAGTTAAAGAACAGTACAATATATATCTTATTTTAAAAAGATATACACAAGCTAAATAATAATAAACATATAGGAATAGCTGAACAAATAACCAAATGGTTAAAAGAGGTTATTTCAGGAAAAGAATACTTAAAAAAGACTTTCAACATTATGTATTTCTCTGTATAAATGTTTTTAAGAACTGTCTGAATTATCTGTGTAATAGGACTTTCTTTTTAAAGGTAAATAACTGAAAAAAAGAAAGGAGGGTAAGGAAGTGAGTTATATACAGTATGTCGAGAATAGGAAGAAAAGGGGGGAAAAAGTAAACTTCTTTTTCAAGATGCTTAGCTAGGAAGAGGAGGAAAACCATAGGGTCTGAGAAGTGCTTTTTTTCTTTTGGTCTCTTTTTCTTTTAATGAAATTGCTGAGTGTAATTACAGGATAAAGTAAAGAACAGAGGTCTAAAAGAGAAAGAGGCTATAGATACTGCATGAAGAGAGGGTAGAATGAGATTTCAAAAGACAAAAGGATCAAGAACATAATGGAAGCTGTCAGTATTTATTATTTGAAGTAATTCTCACACAATTTAAAACATATTTCTATAAAGTTAGGAATTTTTACAATGAGCATGTGTTGCTTTGGAAACCCAAAATGGGGTTGGGGGATTGGGGGGGGGGGTTAATGCCACAAGAGATACCATTGCTCTAATACTACAGCCAAAAATAGGTGCAGATATAGATATAGAGCAATCAAATTTATTTAAATGATAAATTACACAAAAATGTCAAAACTCATAATTCAAAAACAAATAGGGCTGCCTTCTTGGAGCACATAAGTCTACAACCAATGTGGCATACTTATGCTTTAACACAGACTTTTATTTTCTTAGTAACTGCAATATTGTGCTGGGTTTTCTCCTAGAGTAACAGATTGGCATAATACAGCAGTTGTTTCACTTCTCTTAAAGCATTTCATTATACCACTTCCATTTCGAAGTTACTAACTTGAGAGCATTGTCCTTCAGTTCTAGCACTTGCAATTATCTTTTAAACACTGGAATAAACTGTCAGAAGATAAAAATTAAAAGTATTTAAAAGTATATAATAGTGAATGTATTATAAAATAGCACGGTCATTAAAATCACTTGCATATATTTCATATAAACATACTGACAAAAAGGCACTACCATGTGACAACTGCCTAAACTCACAATTCACTTACACACCTACCAGTTTTGATCTTGATAAAATTTTAAATTTCAAGGTTTTGCCCAAGAGTTGTACATTATTTCAGATTTTGTACATTTTATATTAATCTAGACAATACTAAATCTGGTGGTAAGAAGAGGGAGTGCAGAGAAAGATGTATCATCTCAGAGAGAGACTTCTGCTAGAGAAATAAATCCTCAGGAAGAAGGCTAAGTAAGAACCTTGAGGAAAATGATAAAGGAAATTTTTTAAAACATGATCCAACAACCAATATGCAGTATTATCAATTATTTTGAAGGCAGTAAATTCAAAGTTGTGACAATTCATGAAGTTGTGCTATGAAATCTTGTCAGCTATCTTACACAGTCCATGATAAAAACTGTGAAGTGGAGAGTCTGCTTCAGGGATACATAATTATAGGATGGTAATAAAGATAATAATCCATGATTTGATTATGGACTGACAATAGTACTGTATAACTAACAGCACTGTATCAATTTTTAATGTCCTCAATCTGATAACTACATATTAGATCTTTTTGTGTATGTTCATATAAAATAAACAATTTTTAAGGAAAATATCCTTGTTCTTAGGAGACATTTGCTCAAGTACTTAAAGGTAAAAAGATCATGATGTCTGCAAACTGCTCTTATATGGGTCAGCAAAAATAAAAGTTATTATCTCCTTTCATGTTTGTGTGTGTATGTACATGCACACAGAGAAAGAGTAGGCAAATATGATGCAATGGCAGTTTATTTTACTATTCTTTTAATTCTCTTATAGATGAAATTACTTTCAGCTAAAAGATGGATGAAGACCTCACAAGGAAGACTCTGAACTGGGCCATGCAAAATGGATGTAAAGACATTCCAGTTGGAAGGAATGGCACAAGCAAGGACACAGGAGGAAAGAATTTTGAGAATAACAAATAATCTACTTCAATCCAAAAGTAGAATTTGTAAACAGGAGTGGCAATGGTGTTTATAGAACTTAAAATGCTCTTATCAAGTAAATAGAAATTAAGCAAATAGTTATTTTTTTTTAAAAAAAAGAAACAAATAAAACAAATGTGATTCCTTGTCATCCTTCTTGAAAGCACACCAAAACAGGGTACTCTGACATAGAACTATAATTATTCTGTCTGTACAATATTTAATTCTAACTTTCAGAGAGAAAATAAAAAGGCAGTAAAAAACTGAATACAGTGATACATGAAACCAGTTCATGATATAAACTGATGGCTAAAAACCTTAAAAACTGATGGCAACTTTGATTAAACCTTATCTATCTATACTCAACACTGGGCAAGTTTTCAAAAATGTTAATAAAAACTAAAGATAAGAAATAGCACTCAATAGTAAAGTCGTTTTCTTCACGTTTTCTTCAAGAAAAATGAAAGGTATTAAACTAAATGATTAAAAATAAAATGGTCTTTTTAGTCAAAGTTTTAAAGTCTAAATACATTTTATTTCAGAGGGAGAAATTAAAAGAAGCCATATTTTAAATCAGCCTAATGTCTATCATCAGAAAAAAAAAAAAAAAAAAAGATCTTAAATTTAATGTCCAGGTTTTCTGAAGGGCTCACATCCAGTTAAATAAATGATTCTCTGGTTGGCTGCAGAAGTTTTTAATTATAAAAATTAGAAATACACCCAGTGGCTATCAAAAATGGCAACGGCTGGGTGCAGTGGCTCATGCCTATAATCCTAGCCTCATGCAGTGGCTCGTGCCTCCTCTGGGAGGCTGAGGCAGGTGAATTGCTTGAGTTCAAGAGTTCGACACCAGCTTGAGCAAAAGCAAGACCCAGTCTCTACTAAAAATAGAGAAACTAGCTGAGCGTGGCACAGGCCTGTAGTCCCAGCTACTAGGGAGGCTTAGGCAAGAGGATTTTCTCAAGCCCAAAAGTTTGCAGTTGCTGTGAGCTATAGATGCCACAGCACTTTACCAGAGTGACAGAGTGAGACTTTGTCTAAAAAAAAAAAAAGGCAAACATCCATAGACAAATATCAGGTGGCGATGAATAAGAATGTAATAATTCTATGTACAGAGGGTGCCAATAAAACGTATACACATTTAAAGAAAAAAGCTGTATTAAATTTGTAATACTCAGGTCATGTTTGACTTCTGCAATAACAAGAGGTGCTCAACGTGACTTGTATTCATCGTTGTCCACCTATACATCTTATTGGTCCTCCTATACATCTGAATGGTCTTCAAGGGCAATAACACACATGAAGTTGTTATCTCCTATGACAACAATGCTTTCTTCTGGAATACCTCCTGAAGGACCCTATCAAATATGCTTTACAGTTAACTTTTTTTTTTAGTAAGTAGGAATACACTCTATAAAACAATGATAACAAGTAAATACACAAAATACTAATATACTGTATATACTTAAGTATAAGCCGAGTTTTGCTAGGGCTGCTCAGGCTGAAAGGCAAGTGTGAAGGTCTCGGGGGAATCACTGGAATGGGTCAGGAGTGTACATATCAGTTCTGCTACAGTTTCTGTTACAGTCTTTTGTAACCTGTGAAAATAGTCCTGTTCATTTTTCTTGTTTAAATGAGATTAACTTTTTGATGAAACCAGACCATGTCTTATAGAATTTCACACATTCTGTGTTTGTCTAATTTATTTCCTCATATTATTTAACTCTGGTAACAGGAAGTTAGGTTAAAGGTTGGTTAGACTCATTTTTGGTAATGAGTTGGTAGACTTCATAGTGATACTGTATTGTACTTTCCACTGTATCACATCAGGAAGCACACTTGCTAAGTCTGATTACTTAAACAAGGGTATCTCCAGTTCCTCCATTGTAAAGGCATATTTTTCTTGCTGCAGTTATGTATATGGTAGTACTTTGGTACCTTGTATTAAATTAATTTTTACCCATTGATCTTTGCCTAATTAGTTACTTCATTCAAGATTTCAAAATGTTGATTTTTGCCCCCCAATTTTATCATTCAAAACTTGTATTTATTGGTTGGCATTCTTCTGTAAAAAGTATTCTTCCCCATTACTATGAATAAACCTTTGTTCCTTATAAAAAGGTTTATATTATTTTCTTTTAATGACTAGTTTTCAGAAAAGAGCTTGTATGATAATCCCTCCAAAGGTGGCTAAGTTTCCTTTTTTTCTTGCTCTCTCTTTCTAAACAGCTATCACTACAGACTTGAGTGATTTTTATTTATTCAGTGTTTATAAACTTTTAAGTTTTCAATATACCAAAGTTGATTAAGGATCACTTTAAGGGATCCCATTGTTTCTTTTTGACATGTCCTCATTAGTCTTTGAGCACGTTTTTGTTTTATAGTAATTTCCCCAAGTTCACTTTGAATTTTCCCTGTCCCCAAACCAGAATCAGCCAATAATGATGGCTTATTTTTCTGTTTCTTGGGGTTGCTTTTAGTTTGAGGCATTACCTTTGAAAGGTAAGAAAGTGGATAGGCAGGTGACATAATCTTCCAACTTTTGCTCCAGAACTTATAAAATTTGAGAAATTTACTGGTCTAAACATGTTATGGTATTATAATATTTTCCAGCCAATATAATATGTTCCTTTTTCCTTTCTTAAAAATTCTCACATGTGTTCCACAGGAATGGATTGTAATAATATTATTTTCAATTGTTTAAAGGGCACATTTATTTACTTTATAATTTGGGTTATCACAGGAACATGAATTTATTCTTACTATAACCTCCTAATATATATGAGATGAACTAGATTTTGTTTCTTAATATTTGGAGCTCATACTGTGTTTACTTTAGAATTTAACAAACTGTCTCAGGGATGTTGTGACTACCCAAGCCTGTGGTATTACCATGTAGAAAAACTGAGATTAGCATTTAGAACTTTAGGCTTTAAGACTGATGTTTCTATTTTACTTTGTTTCATTGGACTTGTTACCTATGCAAATGAATACATTGCAGTGAAGTTAATAAGTAGGGAAAGAATTAATTTTAACAGAGATAGAAATGTAACTGGCAAGTTTGTTTAAAAAACCAAAAGTTTCAGAAGTAGGCATGCACCTTATAACAACATTTTAGTCCACCATGAACCACATTTACAACTGTGGTCCCATTAAGATTATACTGGAGCTGCAAAATTCCTGTTACTTAGTGGGATTATTTCTGTTGTAATGTTGCAGTGCATTGTATTACTCATGTGTTTATGGTGGTGCTGGTGTAAATAAATTTATTGTGATGCCAAAGGTATAGAAGTGTAGCACATACAATTACGTAAGCGTAGTAATACTTGATAATAAAACAACTACCATATATACTTGAGTATAAGCCAAGTTTTTCCGGCACAAAATTTGTGCCGAGTTTAGCCTCCTGTCCACATATCCTGTCACCCGCTTACTTGAGGCTTTCCTGTTAACCACAAAACTACAAATACCACTACCCCCTGCTTCTAAAAATCCACAACACTGAAGAATGGGGGAACTATTGCCTAGAACTAGTAGATAAATTCTTTCCCTTTCTTTCCTTGGACAGAGAAGTTCTAATACGCAGTATATATGACTTCTGAGGGGTGAAACACCTGTAATCCAGTAATCAGTCACACTCAGCGGAAAGAAGCATCCTTAGTTTTTCCTTCTTTCAGCTAAGTCACCTGTTCTTTGCTTCTGCTTTGTAGGAATGAACTCTCTAAATATAATAATAAAGCATATAAGCCCCCTACCTCAGGTTCTGATTTGAGGCAAACCCAGATAAAAATACACCTAACAATCACATGTAATACATGAATCTTAGTTGAATCATCAAGTACTACAAAATAGACTTGGGACAATTCTGAATATGGTTTTAGCAGAGATAACTATTATCATTAATTTTCACAGGTGTGATAACGGTACTAAGGTTACACAGACCATTCTTTCTCTTAGGAGATGTGTGAAGTTTTAATAATTTAAGTGCATGAAGTCTGCACTTGATTTGCTAATAGTTTTCAAAACCACATATGTACAGAAAAAGTAAATATGACAAAATGTTAGTGATTACAAATCTACATGGATGTTTATTGTACTTCCCTTTCAATTTTACTATGTCTTTAAAATGTTTTATATAAGTTAATGAACCACAATCACCTTTAGCCTATTACTTAACTACAAAATAGAAAAAAATCACAGCTCTCATTTTATTTGAAAAATATTTACTAAACAACTACTGCAAGTACTATGTAGAGGTCTGACAAGTTCTCAAACTCATCCTAAAAAAAGTGCTATATACCTCATTTTTTATTATCACTACAGTCACCTTTAAGTAGTTTCCTCTTGGGAAGCTATACACCAACACCAGCACCAAGTCCACCCTTCCAAGCAATTTTGGAACATTTTTTTCTGGAATGGTCATCAAGGATTTCATCACATTACCTCTGATGTCCTGAATATCATCAAAATGTCTTCCTTTCAATATTTCCTTTATCTTTGGGTAAAGAAAAAGGTCACTAGATTGGATTAAAGATGGCGGCGAAGTAACAGCTTCCCTGCAACTGGGCACAGCGAGTCTGAGGAGACAAGACTCCAGGAATCTCTAACCACTGGGATTTGCCTATGATCATCCCTTTGAGGACACAGGGAGCCAGCAACGAACTTCTGCACCCCAGGAGGACAAAAACAGTGCAAGTGGCTGCGTGTGTTCGATCGACCTAATGACACCAGCAACAGTGAGTACAAGCAGCAGTGAGATTGCAAACCAGAAAGGCCTTCCCTGTGAACTGTTTTGGTGTTCTTGGACTTGGCACTCAGTTGAGATGCCTTGGGGAGAGCTTGAGATGGAGTGTGGAAAATGTTGGGCACTGTCTGGGGCCCCAGAATGAGCCAGTGAACTGGGTGAAGTAAGCCACTGTGAAAGAACTGCTCCGGCAAGCTCCGCCCTCAGGGTCCCAGAGCCAGGATCTGGCGGGACAAAGTTAACATAGTGACTGAGCAGCCTAAAGCTGGGGGCTGAACTGCCTTACAGCCTTAATCCTTAGGGGCAGAGTGAGGTGGTTATGGCACACTGGAGCCTTGGGCTGTTGCCCTGGGTAGAGTGCCGTGATGTCACAGCTCATAGCAACCTCAAACTCCTGGGCTTGGCGCTGCCAAGACCTCCATAAGAGCTGTCCAGTGACCTACACCCACCAGGCCTCCGCATTCCCTGACCAGGAACTACAGGAGCCACACAACCCTACATCTTCCCTCCTGTGTCCTCCCGGCCTCCACACTAGCCCGTTCATCTGGCCAAGGACCCTCGTAGCTGCGTGCCCTCTAGAGCCCTCCCTGCCTCTGTGCAGAGCCCTTCTCCTGGCTAGAGACTGCTGGAGACTTGGGTTCTCTGCGCCAAAGTCATTGGGCGCCAGGCACTCCCAGAACTCTGCGCACCACCTCCAGCCCTGTTGCTGGATCCGGGCGGGTCACACACCAGAGCTGCTTCCACAACCAGAACTCTCTAGCTAGAGCAGCCCCAGAGGAACTACACAAGGTCACTCCCTACAAAGACCCAGTAACAATTGTGTGATCCCGCTGGGGTCTAATCTTGGAGAGACACCTCCTCAACTCTGAGGACGGCCAGAGGCAACGCTGAAAAACAATCATGAGGCGAAATCAATAGAAAAACTCTGGCAATATGAATAATCAAAGTAGATCAACTCCCCCAAGGATCAATGGGGCAGAAACAGCACAAGACCCCATGCACAAACAAATAGCTGAGATGTCAGAAATTGAATTCAGGATCTGGATAGCAAATAAGAT
>CAUYPK010155569.1:0-15924 GCA_963574355.1 Loris lydekkerianus
ACTGCCTCTACCTAGATACAGCCAATGTGGTACCATGCCACTGGCCCGACCCTGTCACTCACCTCTTCCCCCGCCTTCTTTCCCTGCCCCTTCTCCACAATAAAAAAATAAATAAATCCAAAAAAAAAAAAAAAAAAAAAAAAGTGATGGAAGAGAATGAAACAATGTGAGCAGTAATGAGCCAAATACTACTGGAATACGCTCTTTGTACGGAGGGGATGTTGACTAAATGGTGTGAAGAATCTTGAATTTGAGGCCAACAATTTTTAAATGGAGTGAAAAATGATACTTACTCATCTAAGAACAATCAAACTTCTGCCTTACATAGAAAAGTGTCCAAAGATACAAAGAGCATCCAAGTATATCATTTATGGTGTGTGTGTTTGTATATTAATATCTTTATGCTATGTATATGTGTGTGTGTGTGTGTGTGTGTGTGTCAGTATATATATATATAAAGATATAAATATATATATATATAAAGTGAGTATATATATATACTCATATATATAAATATATACTTATATATATATATAAATATATTCTATATATATATATAAGATATTAATATATTCAATGTGAGTGAATATGGGAAAATTCCAAAACATTAAGTATACTAAAATTTTCTCTATATATGTTTTTAGAAGCTTAATAATTTATAACTGGATCTTCTTTTCTGCTGAAATAAAAGAGTTATTCTTCGCAGAAAGCAGCAAAAAAATAAAAAAATAGCCATTCACAATTGTCAAAGGTAAGAAGTATTTTTGTTACAGGAATTCTTTAATAATTGGTTTTTACTAGTCAAAAAATAGAAAAATACTCATCACATCAGAAAGTGTACAGAAGAGGAGCAAAGAACAAATCTAGTAAAAAAAAAAAAAACTTAAAAATATTAAAAAATAAAAATAAAAGCTTATTGGTAGGAACGTATTGCTTCATAAGGGATATAAATTTTGGTGTAAATATTTCACAATTTTTTTTTAGCATTCATTGTTAGCTTTTTTCAGTGACATAAAACAAACAAAATAAGAACAACTCAAATTTTTCTATTATCAGCAACTTCCCGTGAATGTGGTTATTAAAGACTATTTGTAATATGGTATCAGGTATTATTATTTTTTATTAAATCATAACTGTGTATATAGATGCATTTATGGAGTACAATGCACTGATTTGATATACAATGTGAAATTCTTACATCAAACTGATTAACCCATCCATCTCCTTGCTTACTTATTTGCTGTGGTAAGACAATCACATTCTTTTCTTCACAGTTTTGAAATGTACCATTGCATTATGTACATCCCCTGCCTCCTCCTGGCCTCTCCCTTTCCCTGCCCTCTCTCCTCTTCCATTCTACTTTCTGGACTATAGTTATTATGTTTTGCCATCTCTGAATTATTTCTTCTTCTTCTCCTTCCCTATTTCATGACCACTGCCCTGGTCCAAAGCCTCATCTCTGCTTGGTGGTGCTGACACAGTGGCCCATCTGTTTTCTCTCCTTCCCTTCCATTGCATCACCTTCCTGACTGTGTAGAACAGAGGTTGGCAGACTTTTATTAATGTAAATGGCAAATTAGGAAATTTTAGCTTTTGTGAGAAAAAAAAGTCTCTGTTGCAACTGCTCAGTTCTGTTACAGGTGTGAAATCTGTGGGCACCATAAATAAATGAGCAATAAGTTTTCCAATAAAACTTTATTTACAGAAACAGTCATTTGCTGAATATGGCTCAAAGGCTATGGTTGCTGCACGGTGTTATAGTTCATTAAAGTGACTGTGGCTTCGCTAAGACAAAGGGAGCATGTCTACTTCAAGAAATGGGAGAAACGGCTCAGCACCCATGGCTCAGTGAGTAGGGTGCCAGCCACATACACCAAGGCAGGTGGGTTCAAGCCTGGCATGGACCTACGAAAAAACAACTGCCACTAAAAAATAGCCAGGCGTTGTGGTGGGTGCCTGTAGTCCCAGCTACTCGGGAGGCTGAGACAAGAGAATAATTTAAGCCCACTAGTTTGAGGTTGCTGTGAGCCATAGCACTCTACCAAGGACACCATAATGAGATTCTGTCTCAAAAAAAAAAAAGAAAGAAAAAGAAAAAGAATGGGAGAGAGGGTTAAAATCTATTGGGTACAATGAACACTGTTAAGATAATGGGAACAATAAAAGCCCCAACTTAAGTATGATATAAGATGTCGGTGGTGCCTGTGGCTCAATGAGTAGGACACCAGCCCCATATACCGAGTGTGGTGGGTTCAAACCCAGCCCCAGCCAAATTGCAACAACAGCAAAAAAAAAAAAAAAAAAAAAAAAAAAAGATGTCCATGTAATGAAAACATTTGTACTCTTAATATTTTGAAATTAAAAAAAGAAATGATAAAATGAAGAGTGAATGCACACTTACCTTATCCTGGGAAGACAGCAGCTGTTAGAGTGTAATGTTATAGGGACCAGAGAAGAGGGGCTACCCGTGGCCTGAATCCTGACTTGCACAATTCCCTGAATACAAGGACCACTTTTATTACTGAAATCCTATTGTTTTATGTTTACTTAAGGCTTAAATACTATTCCCACCTTTGTCTACCTTAAATATCACCCACTAATTATCTAAAATAAGAATTTGCTAATCATAAAATTCAACTTAAATATTAATATCTCACTATAATTTCCCTTGAGTACCCTTTCAACATGCTGTTATATATTCTACTAGAAAGATTCAAAGCACAAAATAATAATGGCTTAAATTTATTTTAAAAATTAGAGCTGGTTAATTGTCATGTGCATTATCCTAATTATAAAACAAAAAATCTGACAATCTATGATTTATACACATTCACAAATAAATGTACAGTAATTCAGAGTAGTTCATTTCTGTTCCCAAAGTTAGTAAAAAGTTGAGATAAATATTTTCTCAAGACTAAAACATAATCTCTTTTCTTTCACCAACCTATCTCAATTATAGCAATTTCATAATTAGTTTTATTCCATCTATTTTTTGCGCTTCTATTTGCATAGAAGATTGCAGATTCTTGAAAGACCAATTTTTGTATGCCTAATGTTTTATACAGTTCTTTTTTTTTCCAAAATGAAACAAGTTTATTTTTCTGTAATAACTTCTTAAAATTACAAAGACAAAATACTAAACTACAGCATATGCCTTTTCAATATTTAACCAGAGTACTTGTAATAAATACACATCCTGAAACAAGATAAAAGGCTACTTTGCCTACGGTTCTTAAAGCCCAATGCTCAAAAGAGCTTCATTGAATATATAATATTATTTGAAAAACACAAAATATAAAATTGTCAAATGTGCTTACATTCAATGGCAATCTTTCCTGCCTAGTATATATATATTTATTCCTGTAGACACACATTTATGAGAAAAGAGGCAATGAGTGATTTACTTTCTAATTCAAGAAATATCTAATATGCCTCTAATTCAAGAGGTATATTAGATATTTATAAAAGTGACCTATAGGAAAACCACATCTCTTGAAGATATAGCCACTGGGCTGGGGGAAATATTCAATTTTATTTCTGTTGTTGAGCCACGTCATACATTGCTCATAACAAGGTACATGAGTACATTATGAGGTGGACAGACTGCACAGTGCCATTACCAACACTATTAAACCTTTAAGTTTTACCTTTTCAATATCAGACTACATAGGTTTTCCTTATTTCTCCCATCACTTCTGCCCATCACTCCTGATATCAAGGAAAGATACTGAGCTTTCCAGTAATTCAGCCCTTCGTAATAGCTTTGAGATAATATCAACACGAACTTAAATAATTCCTTCTGCTTTTGAACACTAGAATTGTTATTTCTATCTGTTTATTAATCTGTAAAATTTCTCAGATTGAATTGTTATTTCTGTTTATTAATCTGTAAAATTTCTCAGGTGATGAATGCATCTAACGTATGTATTATATATAACATATACATATAATCTAGAAAATATATTGCTCTATACTTACCTATAAACACAAAAATGTCAAACATTATGAGCTCAATTCACTTTTTTGTATTTTATTAGCAATCTTTGAAACTATTTTTGTTGCCATCATTTCTCTTCATACCCTTTTTCAGAGATTTCAGTGACACTCTCCGACTTTGACTTATTTTATATAAAAATTATATAATGCTTGAAATACATTTTATACTTATTTCAAAAATGACATTCTGCTAATATTTTACTTTATTTAAAATACTGTTCAGTTTGTGCTATGGTTCGAACATATGTGTCCCTCCAAAATTTATTTTTAAAACCTCTTTAGGGGTCCTCAAACTACGGCCCATGGGCCACATGAGACGGTGTGATTGTTATTTGTTTCCATTTTGTTTTTTTTTACTTCAAAATAAGATATGTGCAGTGTGCATAGGAATTTGTTCATAGTTTTTGTTTTAAACTATAGTCCAGCTCTCCAATGGTCTGAGGGACAGTGAACTGGCCCCCTGTTTAAAAAGTTTGAGGACCCCTGGTAGGCCCTTGAGAGTGAGATTAATTCTCTCATAAAAGAGGCCTAAGAAAGTTACCTTCCCCACCTTCCCACCTGTCCTGAAGGAATAAGTCCCTCCCTATGACATTATTTATAAATTACCCACTTTAAGGTATTTTTGTTATAGAAGGTTGAACAAAGAAAGACAGTTTAATTGGCCAGACATAATGGCTCCCACCTGTAGTCCCAGCACTCTGAGAGCCTGAAGCCATTTGATTGCCCGACCTCAGGAGTTTGAGACCAGCCTCAGCAAGAGTGAGACCCTGTCTCTACTAAAAACAGAAAAAACAGCTGGGTGTTGTGGTGGGCGCCTCTAGTCTCAGCTACTCTGGAGGCTGGGGGAAGAGGATTGCTTAACCCCAGGGGTTTGAGGTTGCTGTGAGATATGATGACAGACACTCTACCCAGGACAACAGAGTGAGACTTTGTCTTAAAAGAAAAAAAAAAAAAAAGAATAAAAATAGTAATAAAATTAGTATGGCATTGTGGTGGACACCTATACTCCTAGATGCCAGTGATACAGGAGTCCCTCACTCAGTGCTGGACAGGGACACCCCCATTCTCTAAGCCCAGGTGAGCTCAGAAATGAGACCCCATCTCTAGGCACAAACAGGCCACACCCCCTGGGCTCTAGCAAGGTCATGAACACAGCAGCCTGAAACATTTTGGGTGATTCCACCTTGAGTAGGGAGCACACACCCTAATCCCTTCCCTGAGACAAAAACTGCAGAAACCTAATGGCCTTGTCTCAGGGGAGGGACTGCATTCATTCATTTGTTAATGCACTCATAAAGTTTGTAAAGGTGTTTTTCTGCCTACCAAGTCCTGGTCAAAATCTAATATACACCCCTAGACAAAGGACCCATGGGAACACTTCTGACCTGGGTCTTCCCCTTTGCCAGAAGCTCTGCTACTTTTTACTCCTTCCATATTCCTTTCTGTCTAATGAAATCCTATCTTACCACTGATCTGTGGTCTGTGGTTTTATTCTTCAGATCCCTAAGACTAAGGACTTACTGAAGAAAAAATTCCTTTAACACTAAGGAAGCTGAGGCAGGAGGATCACTTGAGCCTGGGAGTTTGAAGCTACAGTGAGCTATGATGACACTACTGCACTCTAGCCTGGGCAACAGAGAGAGACCCTACCTCAAGAAAAAATGTGTTATTTATAATGCCTTTGTTATTGAGCTCTGTTATTTTAAAGAAATATATTAATATAGAACATATCAAAGATATATTTTTAAAAACAATTCTAGTCATAAATTGTTTTATTTTTATATTTATGGCTACAGAAACTTTAAATAAATTTGTTCTTATAAAGTAGTTTATATTTTAATTAAAAGTATTTTGTATTATTACAATGCTATTCTGGCACTAACTACCTGGTTTAGTTCTTCCACAAAAGTGCCCTTAAATCAGTGACCAGTTGCAAGTTTGAATGTTTCAGGACCACATATACTTGCCACATCAACTGGTTATAACTTTGAGGGCTCCCACGTCACCCTCAGGTTCCATAATTCACTAGAATGACTCATAAAACTAGGAAAGTACTGTGCTTACGATGATGGTTTTACTTTACAGTATACAAATCAGGACCAGCCAAAAGAAGAGACCTGTGGCCCACAGGGCAGGATCAGGGAGGGTAATAACAGCAGCATTTGCGTGTCCTCCCTCTGCGCAGTCAGAACATGTAAACCTCCTGTCATGGATGAAGGTCATGTAGGAAACCAGGATTCAGTGTTTGGTGCCCAGAGTTTATGGTAGAGGCCTTGTGATTGTTCAAATTGAGGCAGAGGAGTGAAGCAGAACCAGGACTCTGCCCTAGTAACTCTGTGCAGGCGTTAGCCAGGCAGTGTGGGGTAAGGACAAAGCTACTAATTACAACCCCCACTGCTGCAGATGTTTCTGTTATCTCTACGCCCTTCAGAGGATGCTTGTTGAGCCTATGTGGTAACCTTGTACCTTCCTTGACTTTCTATTGTCTTTGAGGAAGTGGGTGTACCTAAGCTCTAAAATTGTATAAAAGGAAGGTCAGAAATTGAGTGGGTGGGCTCGGTTTGGGAAACATTATTCCGTCAAGTCTCCTGGCTGGTGAATAAAGCCACTTCCTTTTCCAGCTGGTGCCTGGGAGTCTTTTTGTCTGAGTTGGCCCCTGCTAGAAAATTATTGGCCACATGATGATCTCAATCTCTAGCCTTCATTTTTTCTCAGTATATTGAGCTGATATCACTTGATTTAAAACTTCAACCATCTAATGACATTTGTTCTTTCTGGTATAGCCAGTCCCCATCCTAAGAACTATCTAGATGCCCATCAGAGCCACCTCATTAGCTCATAGTCAGGTGTAGTTCTAGAGGGTGGCCATAAATAACAAGAATTCCCAACTATGAAGCAATTTGAAGGGTTTAAAGGCTCTGTTCCAGGACCTCGGAACAAGGACCAGACAAATTCTTTATTATTCAAGAATTGCATGAAGATTTTTCTTTAAGTTTTTAAAGAACAAACATTGGAATAAAATACTGTACTCAGAACAAGGCAACATGTCTTAACTATAATCTCAATTTTCAATCAGGCTAAAGGAAAGTTCAAATGGGTGTTTCAGAGTAGCCTGTTATAGCTATCACTTTAATGGGTAGATAGCACAATTATTCATAAGGATGTCAATAACTTCTAACTTTAGAAATATTTGTATGTGTGTGGTCTAATTGAGCATGGTCGAAAGAGTAAGTCAATCTGATTTACTACCTCACACTTTTATAACTCTTGGCCACGAAGGAACCACAGGTACCAGTCTCATTTTTCATCGAATCGTGTTAAGGATAGAAACTTTTAATTTTCATAATCACTGTCTAGTCTTAAAATTTAATCACCCACATGATATCTAGAAAAAATGTAAAATATACCTTCTTGATCTGAACTTATCAATATAATTTTAATAGAGGTAAATTACTTAAGTTCTATATTGATTCTTTTCCATCTAAAAGTAATCACTGAGATATTGATTTGCAAAATCTAAAAAAATTCTGCTATGTCAACTATTATTACATTTGTAAGCATGGAATGCATAAATATTTGCTGAATATCATTTTCATATCATAAAGAAATAAGTAGACTGTAAAGACCTGTGATATATTCTGAATCTTGTCTCTTTCTCCCTAATTCTGAAAACCTTAGAGCTTATAAAAAATTATATTCAGTAAATATGTTTTAGTTGGTGACTATCAGGGAAGAAAAAGAAAAAATTTAGATTATAATACAGAAATATACCCATATTTGTAAAGATGGATAAAATCATATTTCTCCCATTGGTTTGCAATCATGATTTTGTATGGGGATATTTTAAATCCTAATAAACCATAACTAAAAAATAAAAAGTGGTGTATTAGTTGTAAATAGTTAAAACATTACTATCATCTATACATAAATATTTATACTAGAATAATCAGAATTATAAATTGAAGGTATGTTATGATTAAGTATGTTATTAAATATATTCCTAATATGCACATAATAAAGGCTGAATGGCAATAGGTGGCAGATATGAAAATTATAATTTACTTTCACTTATAAAAATAAGTGAAAATCTTGGGGTCTGTAGATGTATATGAGAAAATATATATTTCTTTTTGCTTTTCCATGAAGCTTATACCTGTTCATTTTATATATTGGCAGTTATAATATTGTTTGAGTGTTACATTTCTTTTCAGATAACAAATAAATCTAACTTCAAAAAAACAGCAAGGACATATGCAGGACAATTTAGCGAAAATGATTTTAAAAGTTTCTCTGTTCCTTTCAGAATTTTTAGATTGCTCTGGTCTACACAGCGTTCTTTCATTTGGGCCCCAGCTAGCAGGTCCAACACTGCTTTGAGGAGCCTGATAATCACAGCACGCTCTCAGTCAACCCAGAGGGAGTGGAAAAGGAGTCAACCTGACCAGCAAGAGCACGGTGTCTCAGTAGATGTGATACAGAATTTCACCACTCAGGGCTAGACAGGGAGCCCCCTCACCCCCATTCTTCAGGCCCAGGTGAGCTCAGAGGTCAGACCCCTATTTCCAGGCACAAGCAGACTGCCTCTGGGCTCTGGGCTCTGGGCTCTGATAAGATCCTGAACAAAGCAGCCTGTGATAGTTTTTTTGGGTGGTTCCAGCTTGGGTAGGAGCACACACCCTAATCCTTTCTCAGGGACAAAGACTGTAAAGGACCTGATAACCTTGCCCTAGTGGAGGAGGAACTGCATTCATTCATTTGTTAATGTACTCACTAACTTTGAAGAGATGTTTTTTCATCTACCAACTGCTAACCATGTGTAATCCTCTAGACCTAAGACCCCTAGGTAAAAGAGCCCACATGGAGACTCCAGAGGGAGTTCTTCAGTTCTTTACCCCTTCCAGAAGCTCTGGTGTTTTCTGTATTCCTTTCTAACTTCTAATAAAAGTCCTATCTTACCACTGATCTGTGGTCTGCGGGTTCATTCTTCGAATCTCCAAGACCAAGGACCTACTGAAGAGTGAAATTCCGGTATCAGATGGTGGGGATTTTCGTAAAGAAGGAAAGGAGAAAACAGGATCAGACTCACCTGCCACTCTCTACTCACCCCTACTCTGCAACTGAAAAACAGATCCTGTCTATTCTGTTATTTTGGGGTAGACAATGTAATGTGGGACTAGGAACAGTTTTGTATCTCACCACCTTGGTAGAATCAATTTGCAGAAAAGATACATGAGACCAGTATATAAATCAAAAGAACAGATTAAAATAAGATACAGTAAAAGAACATCAAGAATGCTGAGTGTAGTTTTGAGCAGTTGCATAGAAAATAATTCAACAAATTTCATAGTTACACGAACTAATACATTTTCTTTTTCATAAGTGAGGCCTTGGATTTCTGTTCATAATAAGCACTAGAGTTATAGCATAGCACTATGGAAATACTAAAAACACCTGTTGCAAGAAGACAAGGCCCAATGGAGAGAAAGAACACTCAAACACGGTGTTTACAGGAGGAAGGGCTTTATTCAGGCAGCCGAGCAAGGCACAGAAGAATTCAAAATGGCCACACTCCCTGACTGGCTCAGTCTTCTCCTTTTTATCCTCAGTCAAAAAGTTCTGGCCCACAGGTACCTTTCTTATTGGACAGTTTGAATCAAGCTGGAGAAGCAGGCTCCAGCTTTTTACAAAACTGTGAGCTTTTTGCAGAAGTGGAAGCAAGCATCAGCCTCCAGGTCCCAAGAAGTTGTTTACAAATTCCTAAGAGCTCACAGGTGGAGCTGTGACCTCAGGGGTGTACCCTTGGGTCTCCTTGAGAAGACCTCTGTTCTCTTTGACCTTACTTTTTTCCAGGTATCCTCTCTCACCTCTAGAGCAGAAAATCAGAGACAGCTTAGGTTATAAACTAGATACACAGCTACAAGATATAAAGTTTAACTCAGTTAAATCTGTTATGTAAGAAAAATATTGAAATAAATATAATAATGTATTCTGGATTGCTTAATGTGTGTCAGGCAAAAATGAAAACACTACTTTTTTTTCTTTTATTTAAAAACACTGTCCATTTTTAACATCACTACTTTTCACAACAATCATACGAAGGTGGAACTTCTATAGATAAAAAAATTAAAAATTTCTTAGTTATTAACCCGGTTAACATAGATATCATGAAACAGAGTAAGCTGCGAAGGTTGATTTTTCATTATAGAGTCTTACCTCCTAACGTCTAGGTACTATTCCAGCAAGGACCACTGGGGAGTGTCCTGTGGGCCTGAGAAATATTTCATTGCTCTACACTGACACAAAATGTTGGAGGTTTACCTCACAATACTCCGAACATCATGTAAAATGTTTGTTTAAATAATATGTTCATGTGTAATGGAGGTGCTGGTCATTGTAGTATAATCTGCACAAATATATTTTATGTCTGCATAGAAAAAATTATGAGTATAAGGGATTAAATAGTATTATAAAGTAGTCCTTTCACAAGGCAACTAGTTATTTCTCACAGGTTTGTTAGAACTCAAATATAATATCCTTGAGGGTAATTTTAAGTCATGTTTTGTATTTATACATCATTATTTATTCTAGTTTTCTGCATACGTATGGTCACTTTAGTGTACCATTTTTGTCATAAAAATCACCCCTTTCAGTAACTTTTAAATAATTAACTGTTCCTTTCCAAAGAAATTTACTTTAAAAAACTATAAAAATGCAATCTTATATAAAGTCAGGATAAAAATTAATTTATAGAATTGAATAATATTTTAAAAGTCTATAAATAAAAACGTTGATCTTCTGGTTTCTAGGCCAGCCTATAAGGAACTTGGATCACTCACCACCCACAACAAATAAACAACTCTTCTTACATCCGTCAGAGAAATGAGATTACAGGGTAAAACTTGGGACCCACAATTTAAGTGAGAGGGCAGATGTAGAGAATTACAGTAGCAGAGGCCTAGGAGTAGAAGTTGCTGTTGGACCAGAATTGTGAAGAATCATGGGAGCCTAACTGTGGGCAGGCTTTAAAATGCCAGGGGCCTCCACACATACGTGAATGTTATCGTTATGATCCCTGCCAGGTTCTCACAGTAAAGGTTGCACAAAAATGTCCTCATGTTTTCAGCAGGAGAGGGGGAAAGTAACTATTTTGAAATATACCAGGACATTCTGTTCTTCTAAATGAGGAAGATTTTATCTGAACCTAACATGCCTGGATAAATGGATTAACATACCTGATGTAAAACAGTATGTATTCATAGAAACTATAAACTACAGTGGGGCTAACAAATCAGAGTTTGTTACTCAGAGTTTCCAAGAAGAAGAGGTAACCGTATCCCAAATAAGTCCAGATTGGGAAGCATGTGAGTGAGTCAAGAAACCAAAGGAGAAAGGGAGAAGGGGGCAACCTTGGGCAAGAGCCTTTATTGTGGTTTCCTCGGGAAGTGACAGGCAAGACAGATAAGCAGGCTTAGAATTGGTTACCTCGAATAATATCAATAGCTCTGTCTATGTTATACCAGGGCTTGGGGTGCATAGGGCAGGTGGATAGTGGTCTGAAATGTTACAGCTTTATAAAGAGAGTGGTTGAGGTGTGGGCTCTAGATTGGTTGGTTTGTATTCCAAAAGAATGCACATAGGTGAGTTATTTACTCTTCCCAAGAATTTGCAAACTCCATGAAAGGCAGATAGATTGAACAAGCTGTCAAAGCATGAGGACACAGAAAATAAAAGATACTGTTAATGCAATACAAAACTTCAGCCCCCAAAAGTCAGAAACAACCCAAATGTCCATCACTTTGTTACTGAAATTTCTTTCTTCAGTAGGTCCTTGGTCTCAGGGAATTGAAAAATGAACCCATGGACCACTGATCAATCAATGGTAAGACAGGATTTATTATACAGAAAAAGCACCAGAGCTTTTGGCAGAGGGAAAGACCCAAGTCTGAAAATTTCGGCCTGAGTCTTTTGTCTAGAATATTTTATATAAATTTATATATTTATTATTATATATTTATTATATAATATAGTATATTCTAGAATATATATTATATATATATATATATTAACAAATGAATGGATACAATAATCCCTTCCCTTGAGACACAATTAATTACTTTTTTGACAAATGAATGGATACAGTCCCTTGCTCAGGGAAAAGTGTCAGTACTTTCCTTTCATGAACTTGCCCAGGCCCAGGAAACTTACATGAAATCCCCAGACCTAGGAAATGGGGGCATCCCTGTTTAGCCCTGAATGAGGGAACTCTATATCGGTATGGTACAATCCTTGCCCTGTCAGCTCCTGTGTGTTGTTGTGTGTTTGTCAACTATGGAATGTAGAATCACTATGGAATTATTTCTAAAAATAAAGAGTGCAAAGGGGAGGGAGACAGAAGCCGGGGGTGGAGACCCTACAGGGAGCCCAAGCTGGCAACCTGGAGGCATCTCCCCAGCAGTTGTCTGGCCCCTCTGGCTACTGGAGCCTCCTATGGACCACTCTGCCTACCCTCCAACCCACTGGGTCCTCTGCCATGGCTGCACCAACACCCCCTGAGCAGAGACAAAGAAAGCTAGTGGGTCCTTCTATTGGCTCCAGCCTGGTCAGGGCTGCCACCTACCCTGTATCAATTTGAAAAGTGGCTTAACAAAATATTGATACAGGATTCCTCCATTCAAACCTGGACATGGGACCCCAGTTTTCCTAGGCCTGGGCATTCGTGAAGGGAACACCCTACCTTTTGCCCTGAGCTAGAGGGACTGCATTCATTCATTTGTCAATAATACTCATTAATGTTGAAAACATGTTTCCATTTGCCACATTCTATCAAAGTGTAATTCTCAAGACCTAATACCCCTAGACAAAGAGCCCATGTACAGACTCCCCACTTGGGTCTTTCCTTCTGCCAAAAGTTCTGATGCTTTTTACTCCTTCTGTTAAGGTGAAAGAGAAGCAAGCCTAACTCCATTTTGTTATAATTCCTGTTCCTGAGAGTCAGTGGGGAGGCAAAACAGGCCTGATTCCATTCTGTTGTTTTGACTCCTTTTCTGTTACATCCCTTTACATTCAAAACTGGTTTCTCCTTTTTGCCCTCCCATTGTCTAACTGTGATTGCATTCAAGTTGTTGTTAGTGATGTAAATTACTGACTGCACTTGTGGTTATGTCCCTGGTGATTATTGCTTTATGACCCCCACCTATAAGCCCCCCTCCCTACATTTCCTTAAGACCTTGTAGATTGTACTACAAGGGTCCTCAAACTACGGCCCACAGGCCATATGAGGAGGTATGATTGTATTTGTTCCCGTTTTGTTTTTTTACTTCAAAATAAGATATGTGCAGTGTGCATAGGAATTTGTTCATAGTTTTTTTTTTTTTTTTTTTTTAATCTATAGTCTGGCCCTCCAACAGTCTGAGGGACAGTGAACTGGCCCCCTGTTTAAAAAGTTTGAGGACTCCTGGTAGACTATCGCCCTACCCTTCTGTTTTCCCCTAACTGCTGTTTCGCTTTTGTGACTATGTTTTCTATATTTATTTGCCCTCTGGAAATATTTTGCCTTATAAAAGCCAGAGCCTCAAACAACTCGGGGCTGCTCTCAGAAACCACATATTGAGACACTGAGGCAGCCACCAGTCGGCTCTTCAATAAAGGACTTCTCTTTAATTTGACTTGTCTAATGGTGTGGTCTTTGGGGAAGTCCTGGCATAACACTTCTGAATTCCTTTCTGTTTAATAAAATCCTGTCTTTCCACTGAACTATGGTCCATGGCTTCATTCTTCAAATCTCTGAGGCCAAAGATCTACTGAAGAAAGAAATTCTGGTAACATATTTTGGGAACATCATCCAGGATTGAAGATCTGTGGTAAGCAATGGGACCACTTAACTCTATCCAGTTTTTCTCTATAATCATAATAATGGAGACCAATAATTTGGATGTCCATCAGCCTCTAAAAATGCATAATGCGGCTGCCAATCTCCAGGTGACAGGTGAGAAGCTGTTGAGGGAATGAACTTTCTAATTCCCCTTGGCTCCAACAGAAAGGAGCCTAATGGAATGTTAGAAGGCTTTTGAACCCCTGCTGTGTCCACTTCTTTTCTCTGGTTAAAAGCTGAGCAAACAGAAATAGCACCCAGAGGTCCTGGGTTCCCCAGCAATAGTTCTAACCCCGGGACACTGGAGGGCCTTCCGAAAACCTGATCTTCCAGCTGTTTTACTATCTGCTCTTGTCTTCCATGGTCCCAAATCTCTTCTACTTATCTCTACAGGCCCCTGCTTTCTCTCTCTCTCTCTTTCTCTCACTCCCCTTGTGGTTTGCATGCTTTGTCTGAACATTGATAAAGGATTGCTTTATGTATTTAGCTAAGTGTGTTTTGGGCTCATTCTCATATTTTGCAGATGTTGTAAGTGTGCTTCAGATGTTGTAGGTGTGTTGTAAGGTTTTTATTGCCTTTCAATGCAAAATTAAATTCAGTTGGCTTTTTGTGTGTTTGAGAAAAAAGCTCAACCATTTTAAAAAAGATGAAGAAGTTGGCTCCAAATAAAGGTCAAAATGACTCCCCTACAGGCTTCTTTGGTGACCAGGAGCCTGTGAGAAGAAGCCCAGGGCAATCCCCACAAGGCAAGAATTGCTCCACCAGGGGTCCTCAAACTACAGCCCATGGGCCACATGTGGCGGTGTGATTGTATTTGTTCTCATTTTGTTTTTTTTAACTTCAAAATAAGGTATGTGCAGTCTGTATAGGAATTTGTTCATAGTTTTTTTTTTTTTTCTTTTTTTTTAACTATAGTCTGGCCCTCCAATGGTCTGAAGGACAGTGAACTGTTTAAAAAGTTTGAGGACCCCTGCAAATTAGTTAGCTATAGTGCAGTCTCTTATTTAAAATTTTAGAAAAAAAAAAAAAAAGAAACAAAACATTTAACAATGAAGAAAGGCCAAGAAAAAGACCCTGGGTATTTGATTTTCTTTTTTTCTGGTCTATTAGTGTAAATGAAAAGGTTCAAAGTCCTTCCAAGTTTCTCTAAGATTTTGGCTAGCTGTAACTAACTCTAATGCAAAAATTTTAAGGTGTCTTTTGAAGTGTCTGATTTTTTACTAAGTTTAATTATTGTTGCCTTGCTAACTTTGGGGGAAGAAAGGAAGGTGAAAAACATAGCATTTAAGACCTGCTCAAAATAAAAAGCCTATTTTCCATTGTTACTGGGAATTTAGAAAAAGCTTGTAAAAAGTATCACATGTGAGCGCCCCGTGCAGCTGTTTTCTCCAGGGCAGAGCTCATCCCCACTGTGATTGACAGGCAAACACTCAATGGCAGGTGCAGAAAGGGGCTGAACTTGCATCAGGTAGGACCAGGCTGTGCTACCAGCAAGTAATAAGCACAGGAGAGCCAGCAGATACAAAGGCCTACACTGGTAACTGTGGCTAAATCCAGACAAGCATGAAGGTGCAAAGGCCACTCTCCTCAGAAATTCTTCCCCAAACATTGGAAGGATGCTTTCTTTTGTTTGGCTGGAAGGCTTTCTGGGTTGGTCAGAAGATGGTTCAACCACCCGGGAACACAGAGGGTGGTATTGAATAAGGTGCTGGCCACTTGTTCTTTCTCACAGATGGATAACGTTCTCCCTCTAAGAGAACAGCCAGGTAACATGTTCTCTCACCAGGAGAACTTTCTTTTGTGTGTGTGTGTGTGTGTGTGTGTGTGTGTGTGTGTGTGTTTATAATTATTTTTTTTTTTATTATAGATAAAAATATGTACCATAGATGTGGCCCAACCAATCATCCTCCCTCCAGCCAAACCTCCCCCCTCCCTTCCCCTTCCTTGGTCCTTTCCTCATAGTCTTGAGGTATAGTTGGGTTATAGCCTTCATGTGAAAGCTATAGTTTAGCTTCGTAGTAGGGCTGAGTACATTGGATACTTTTTCTTCCATTCCT